>CM029600.1:93269605-93469605 GCA_017311375.1 Mytilus coruscus
AAGCTAGGTAATCAAATGACTAAATAGACAAGCTAACCAATCAAATGACTACATTCACGAGCTAAGTAATCAAATGACTATATTGACAAGCTAAGTAATCAAATGACTAAATTGACAAACTAAGTAATCAAATGACTAAATTGACCAGCTAAGTAATCAAATAACTACATAGACAAGCTAAGTAATCAAATGACTATATAGACAAGCTAAGTAATCAAATGACTATATAGACAAGATAAGTAATCAAATGGCTATATTGACAAGCTAAGTAATCAAATGACTTTATAGACAAGCTTAGTAATCGAATGACTATATAGACAAGCTAAGTAATCAAATGGCTATATTGACAAGCTAAGTAATCAAATGGCTATATTGACAAGCTAAGTAATCAAATGACTTTATGGACAAGCTAAGTAATCAAATGACTATATTGACAAGCTAAGTAATCAAATGGCTATATTGACAAGCTAAGTAATCAAATGACTTTATGGACAAGCTAAGTAATGAAATGACTATATTGACAAGCTAAGTAATCAAATGACTATATCTTATTCGAATTTATATTGAAAGTCTTAATTGTAAAGAAAAAGATTATACAAGTAATATTTCATAAAATCAACATCATCAATGTTCCATACAGATGTATTAAAGGTCAGATGAATCGTGTCAGACGGATATGTACGTCTTACAATCATTCCACGAAACAAATATAGTTAACCTATCGCTTATAGTATCCGATAAACAGACCTAACAAAGCAAACTGTAATTTGACCAATGAACCATGAACATGAGGTCAGGTTCAGATCAACTCTGCCAGACAATTTGAAACATGTACACCTTACAATCATTCCATACACAACATATAGTCGTCCCATACACCAAATACAATTGACCTAATCCTTATAGTAACCGAGAAATAAATCTTACCACGAAAACTCAACCATGAAAATGAGGTCAAGGTCAGATGAACCCTGCCAGAGAGACACATACACCTAACAATTATTCCATACACCAAATATAGTTGACCTTCTATTTAGATAAGGACTTGCTCTCAAAACATTTTGATCACTGATTCATAAAATTAGGTCGAAGTCGGGTAAACCCTGTCTGACGGACATAAAAACCTGGCAAGGATCCCATGTACCAAATATCTTATTTCTCATATTAAGTGAGAAATTCACATGACTTAAAAAGTACGTTTTTAAGCATTCAAATTAGTTCAAGGACAATAAGCATATGACATACGGAAACTTTGTATCACACCACATTTGTATACAGGTAATCTACCTCTTAAAATATAAAGCTTACGCCGTCGCCGCCGGATTGTAATCCCTATGTCTCTCATGTCGCAGGCGAGACAAAACTTATATGTTTGTTCCTTCACTGTATATACATTTCTGCTAGCTAAATATATAGCGATTGTAGTACATATGTAGTTAGCTAGAATGCACCACTTGTCATTAGCCAAAAACCGTCCTCAGCAACGAACATTTAACTAATAACACGTGTTGTTATATTCCTTTTTGGGAACAACAATGAAATTACCCACAATCCTTTAAATTCGGAACGGCGAATTGTCAATTTGTAAACAATCAAATTACAACATAAACTGTTGAGAATGGTGTTACTTATTTGTTCATTGTTTCTCATTTAAATTCTTTCCGTTGTTTATGGAATATCAGCTCAGTAGTCAGTACTTCGGTACTGATATGATTTATAACAACCCTTTCTTAAATTGTCCATTTATAAATTTGGAAATTATCACGAAACTAAGGTTTCAATTCCCTCAGAAAAAGTTGACCTAGATGGATTTGGCTATTATTTTAAGGTCCTTTTTTGTATCATATTCAACTGCTTCGGTCCTTATACATCCTTGACTTTTAAGTAATCGACTTTTAGCGTTCCTGTTGAAGGCAAATTCAGAAAAGATCTTCGGACGCATGAAATTATAAAGAGTGATTTTATTTTTTTCACATTTTGTAATGCCTGGACCTTTATAGCTTACTCTATAGTGTTCTGTCATTATTGATAGCTGTACGGTGAATGACCTACAGTTGCTTTGACTAGTATCAGTTGGTCTGTTGTGGATAACTCTCTCAATGACAATCATACCAAATCTACTTTTTCATATTCTGATATAAGTGTTTTATGAACCCTACTTTGTACAGACTGGACCACAGTAATATTATGCTAGCTCTCAGGGTAACAGTTCGCAAGAAGGCATGTCTGTCAAGGCACTTTATTATGCATCTGTGTCGATTAGGATTTGCCTACCACTAACTGCCAAATGCTTGGAGAAGAAACAGCAAATACAAAATAAAGATGTATATATATTCAATTTAGACTTGTTTATAATTTTTCGTTTGGGCCTGTATTATATTTGCCTTCGGGTTTATATGATCCGTTCGTCCTATTTTAACTCCTCAAAATTCAAGAGTCTATCCTAAATTGAGGTAAATTGTATGGCTTTCCAAATACCGTTTCGATTCCTAACATCACTGAAGAGACATTAATTGTCGAAATCCGGATATGGTGTACAAAAACTTTTGCACCTTTTGTTTGCGGTTAACATCTTTTCCGCAAGTTAATCGTTTTCTGATTAGTATTAGATTTTTAATTAAGATCCATTTATTACATCGGTGATCCGTTATTTGGCAATCGCCAATGGCAGTCAGCAGGGTTTAAGAACATTTGTTGTTCGACCTGTTAGTCAAATGCGTTTTGTTAAAATATACTTTTTCACTTTTTTGGTCTTTTGGAAAATGTTGTTTGTGCTGTATTTAGACCCCTCTAACAAGAAATTTGTTTTGCATGCACACGTATAAAAATTGCGGTTTTTATCCAACGCAATCATAGGTTTGAACGTTTTTTTCAATTTAGACTTGTTATTAATTGATATATATGTAATACTTTTTTATGCTTAAAAGTAAAATTACATTATAAAAAATGGTGTAAATTATACATTACACGATTGGTATTATACATTACCTGCGATTAATGAGTATAGGATATTACATGTTTTGCCTTCCCAAACCTTTATTCATTATCTAAACCGCACGGGATGAAGTGCAATATCTATCCAGAGATGAAGGGTATACACCTTATGTTATTTTTCCTTTCTATTCTTTCAACAAAAAACAACAAACATCGTCTGGAATAATTTAAGTAGCCATACATAACATGGATGTGAAAATACATATAACTTGAGTACGCACCTTTGTACATGAGAAAATATTTAACAAGTGTTCTCAAAAGTACACACAGAAAACTAAATACCCACAGCATTTATTGATCTCAAATGATTTGAGTTCTTAAAGTTTTATCAAGTTTTAATTGTGCAATTGTATAAAACTAAAGAAATTAAAGTTTGCTCATATAACAATACTAGTTTTCTCATGTCATCTCGACTGTATACATTATATATTCATGTGGAGCAATATTGGTGTCATACAAAAAAAAAAAAAAAACAATAGAGTGAGAATGCATGCTTAACTTTATATCTTCTACGCAAGACTTTGCATGCTTAACTGAAGACTTCATATTCTACGAAAAAAAACAAACTCACAAAAACTTTCTAATTCTTGACTTTTAGGACGAACACATTTTCAGTGATATAAATATTTTATTCCATGCAAAACATACGTTTTAAACCTGTAAGTTTTGTAAGTAAAGACAGAACATTAAAATCGATGAGTCGATGACATCGTAGATTATGTGCTAAAGAAAAATCCACAATCACACTATCCATTTACTTTACAGAGCAATCCGAATTGAATTAATAGAATGAAAAAATAAGCCAAATGGAAGGAAATTTAGTTAAATGTAAGATAATATTGGTTCTAACGTTTAACATTGATTTTCTACAGATTGATAAGAGCCATAAAACCATTCAACTTTGATTGAACATTGATTGAGGAATTCTACGCAAGGTAAGTTTAGATTAACTATTGGTTTTAAAAGATAATAATTATAACTGTTAACTTAAGAATCATGTAGATTCTTATCAGAGTCCGTTAAAACATTATCGGTAAGGACAAGTTTAAATTGTTACAGGAATAGCTATGTTGTCATTGTATACAACGATATAATGTAAATGTTACAAGTAACTGTGACACCCTTATAGAAAAACTCACCAAAGATTAAATTTTTCTTATATTTTCACCTGTTGACTACGAGCTATTTGAAGCGACCGGAAATAGATAAAAGTTTGATGAATACATTAAAATATTCACTAAGATTTATAAGGAAGCCTTAAAATAGGATATACCTTATATTAGATCATTATTAACAAATACTTTCGTTTCTATTCATTCTTTGACACATTAGTATAGTCTTTGCGCAGCTGTGTCTTTTATAATCCGAAACCCACGCAATTAAACAAGGATTTCTTCTATTGTTTGTACTAATTAGAGAACATGTGTGAGAAAAATGACGCAATTGTTTAACATGCTGCCTAAATTTTGGATTTTTTAAAAAATTTCTCCGAAAATTCATGGCTTGAGGCCGGTTGTCACTATCAAATTTTTATTTTGAGGTATTTTTGATAGAGACAATCGTCATAGAAAACTTTATTCAAAAACTTTGGCGGACTTTGATGGATTAGCATTTCATCCTTTTTTTCTAAATTTGGATATAATTTGACGAGAATCAAACCAATTTGACGCGTACGGGAAGTGCAGTTTTGGAATGATGCAATTAATGTTTGCCAAATAATGCACATGGCAAAATTGGCAAGAAAAGTAGGATGAGCTAAGGGAGAAATGAAATGAAAGATGAATTTATTGAATTTATTTCGATCAGTGGTTCAACAGATTGTAATGAATATCAATGTGTACACTGTAAAATAATTCCCGAACTCGACAGGGTCCCCACTGGAAAGTTCTTGAGGGAGAGTGTTGAAGTTACGCTATTTTCTTCTTAGAAAACAGTTTCGTGTCCTTGTTGTTCTCACTCTTGTACGATTTCGGAAAATGTTGTTTGTGCTGTATTTAGACCCTCTAACAAGAAATTTGTTTTGCATGCACACGTATAAAAATTGCGGTTTTATCCAACGCAATCATAGGTTTGAACGTTTTTTCAATTTAGACTTGTTATTAATTGATATATATGTAATACTTTTTATGCTTAAAAGTAAAATTACATTATAAAAATGGTGTAAATTATACATTACACGATTGGTATTATACATTACCTGCGATTAATGAGTATAGGATATTACATGTTTTGCCTTCCCAAACCTTTATTCATTATCTAAACCGCACGGGATGAAGTGCAATATCTATCCAGAGATGAAGGGTATACACCTTATGTTATTTTTTCCTTTCTATTCTTTCAACAAAAAACAACAAACATCGTCTGGAATAATTTAAGTAGCCATACATAACATGGATGTGAAAATACATATAACTTGAGTACGCACCTTTGTACATGAGAAAATATTTAACAAGTGTTCTCAAAAAGTACACACAGAAAAACTAAATACCCACAGCATTTATTGATCTCAAATGATTTGAGTTCTTAAAGTTTTATCAAGTTTTTAATTGTGCAATTGTATAAAACTAAAGAAATTAAAGTTTGCTCATATAACAATACTAGTTTTCTCATGTCATCTCGACTGTATACATTATATATTCATGTGGAGCAATATTGGTGTCATACAAAAAAAAAAAAAAAACAATAGAGTGAGAATGCATGCTTAACTTTATATCTTCTACGCAAGACTTTGCATGCTTAACTGAAGACTTCATATTCTACGAAAAAAAAAACTCACAAAACTTTCTAATTCTTGACTTTTAGGACGAACACATTTTCAGTGATATAAATATTTTATTCCATGCAAAACATACGTTTTAAACCTGTAAGTTTTGTAAGTAAAGACAGAACATTAAAATCGATGAGTCGATGACATCGTAGATTATGTGCTAAAGAAAAAATCCACAACCACACTATCCATTTACTTTACAGAGCAATCCGAATTGAATTAATAGAATGAAAAAATAAGCCAAATGGAAGGAAATTTAGTTAAATGTAAGATAATATTGGTTCTAACGTTTAACATTGATTTTCTACAGATTGATAAGAGCCATAAAAACCATTCAACTTTGATTGAACATTGATTGAGGAATTCTACGCAAGGTAAGTTTAGATTAACTATTGGTTTTAAAAGATAATAATCATAACTGTTAACTTAAGAATCATGTAGATTCTTATCAGAGTCCGTTAAAACATTATCGGTAAGGACAAGATTAAATTGTTACAGGAATAGCTATGTTGTCATTGTATACAACGATATAATGTAAATGTTACAAGTAACTGTGACACCCTTATAGAAAAAACTCACCAAAGATTAAATTTTTCTTATATTTTTCACCTGTTGACTACGAGCTATTTGAAGCGACCGGAAATAGATAAAAAGTTTGATGAATACATTAAAATATTCACTAAGATTTATAAGGAAGCCTTAAAATAGGATATACCTTATATTAGATCATTATTAACAAATACTTTCGTTTCTATTCATTCTTTGACACATTAGTATAGTCTTTGCGCAGCTGTGTCTTTTATAATCCGAAACCCACGCAATTAAACAAGGATTTCTTCTATTGTTTGTACTAATTAGAGAACATGTGTGAGAAAAATGACGCAATTGTTTAACATGCTGCCTAAATTTTGGATTTTTTAAAAAATTTCTCCGAAAATTCATGGCTTGAGGCCGGTTGTCACTATCAAATTTTTATTTTGAGGTATTTTTGATAGAGACAATCGTCATAGAAAACTTTATTCAAAAACTTTGGCGGACTTTGATGGATTAGCATTTCATCCTTTTTTTTCTAAATTTGGATATAATTTGACGAGAATCAAACCAATTTGACGCGTACGGGAAGTGCAGTTTTGGAATGATGCAATTAATGTTTGCCAAATAATGCACATGGCAAAATTGGCAAGAAAAGTAGGATGAGCTAAGGGAGAAATGAAATGAAAGATGAATTTATTGAATTTATTTCGATCAGTGGTTCAACAGATTGTAATGAATATCAATGTGTACACTGTAAAATAATTCCCGAACTCGACAGGGTCCCCACTGGAAAGTTCTTGAGGGAGAGTGTTGAAGTTACGCTATTTTCTTCTTAGAAAACAGTTTCGTGTCCTTGTTGTTCTCACTCTTGTACGATTTCTCATTCACCTTCTTCAAATGGTAATACACAGACAAAACGCATTTTTATTTGCAGTTATTCTGTAAAAAGTATATTTGAGCCATATTTCTGTTTGTAAACATTGAGCTCCCGTCTTTTCTTTGACCACGTTAACTTTGATAGAAAATTGTGTATCTCTTAGTTTGCATTAATACTCGCATTGAAGTTTATACTACTAGGATTAGTTTGAAGATTAAGTTAAAAATCTATGGAGGAACTTGCTAATTTTTATTTATTTGTTTCTGTAAAACAGAAGAACTTTCAAATATATATTTAATGATGCAGTTTTAGTGGAGGTAATATTTCATGCTGAATGTATATAAATATGTTAAATGTCCCGTAGATACAAGTGTTGATTATAATAATCATACAGTAATGACATTTCTATATATTTGAAAAACATAGAAAATTTCGTAAAATTACCAATCGAATGAGTTAAACAAGTTTATTTTTAAATGGAACGTTAGATATCGGATGCAAAGATGTTGATGGCCAAGGGGTTAAAACATCTTTTTTGTGAAAGCTTTTACTTTTAGGCCAGACATGTCAATTTCGACATCATAATGGTGTCATGCGACATCATAGTAGATATATTCCCCGCACTAAAGTATCAAGACTATATCACCCTTATTGTGATAATGATAATGGATGACCGTTTCACGTCCAGCGGCAAATTCAGTGCATGTTCAGAACGAAAACATGTTAATGTGATATGAATATAAACCATGCTTTGCACAAGACCGCATACTGAGCAGAATGTTTACGTGCTAGTTCATAAAGTAACAGTCTGTAACAAGACATGTCACCCTACATGGACAAATTATTCTTATTTCGGGACGAACAGCCTTTGCTCCACTCTTTGATGTCGCGTGCTTTTTGCTAAGAAGAAGAAAACACCAATTTTCAAGTATTTGGTGAGATCCGGACAGGAATTAAACCCACGACCTCCATAACTCCTGGCGAACACGCTACCTCCATAACTCCAGGCGAACACGCTACCCAGAGACCATCGGTGCTGTGCGGTCCTCATTGTGTACTAGTTAAAATAAAATAATTACACATGAGTAACACGGTTCATTTTAGAAGTATGATTGCATTGCAGCAATTTTATAGCGGGAAGAAAATACACAAACAAACAAACGTTCCCCGGAACTTATTTCTCTCTAGGGCTATTTCAAAGTCTTCTAGGGCAATTCTAAATACATTCTACGATTTACAGGAAGTTATTTCTCTCTAGGGCTATTCCAAAGTCTTTCAATCTGCTCTATGGTTTTAAAGCACGGTGTATGTTAAGGTTTAATTGTAGTTGAAATTATTGTTCCTGATTTAACAGGTTAGTTTATTTTATTACAAATTGTAGTATGAATAAGACTGTTAGTTTCTCTTTTGAATTGGTTTAAAATTTGTTTCCCGGAGCATGTCACAGCTGCTTTCTACAATGTATACGTTAAAGATTTTGCACATTATTGAAGGCCGTGCAGAAGTAAATCTATGCATTGTCTTTCAGAAACAAATCCGTTTATTTTCTATTGCTCATGTTCTTTTATTTATACCAACCAAGTTTTAAATTTGGAATGTCCTGTACTGGTCCAAATCATCTTCATCAACAACATGTAGCGCTATAAAGGTGTGTAATTTTGTGGTTCGTGTATAATTGTTTAACAAAAATACCATTTATATTCGCGAGTATTAAATGTCCATAATGTTAAACGATCTTTTAGGGCTTTTTGCAATATAGAAGAACTGACAAAAAGTCTTTATTATCATAATTGTTAAATAGTGATTGACACCTTCATGTACCGTTTTTTCTTTAATACAAATGTTCTATTCAACTTCTTTGTTGATTAATAGATATAAGAAGATGTGGTATGAGTGCCAATGAGACAACTCTCCTTCCAAGTCAAAATTTATAAAAGTAAACCATTATAGGTCAAAGTACGGTCTTCAACACGGAGCCTTGGCTCACATCGAACAGTAAGCTATAAAGGGCCCCCAAAATTACTAGTGTAAAACCATTCAAACGGGAAACCAACGGTTTAATCTATATAAAAAACAAGAAACGAGAAACACTTATGAACCACATCAACAAACGACAACTACTGAACATCAGATTCCTGACTTAGGACAGGTGCAAACAAATGCAGCGGGTTTAAACGTTTTAATGGTACCAAACCTTCACCCTTTTTCCTGAAACAATAGTGTAACATCACAACATAGAAAGACACACTATAAAATATCAACTGAAATAGCTTAACTCAATCAAAGGACATATTAACACCAGTGAACATACACTGAACAAATAAATTTGACCTATGATACAATGTAAATACAAAATAAATAAACTAAGGGAAGAATAATAAAAGTAACATGTTATATCGGTATGAAATGTTAAACAATTTAAGAAAAACAATATGCTCGAACAAAAATATCAGCCATTTGCAATAACTTTAAACACAGGTAAATGAAAATAAATTTGTTGTTAGGTATACGTGTAAAGTTCTAATAGAGAAAGGAAATATTTTTACAAAATAAATAATTTTGATGTTCATAGTACGAAGTGAAAATTTATAGTAGTACAAAACATTTATCAAAGCTGGTATATAGACCAGATATAAGCCTTCCAGTTGTTTTTATTCGAGCACCATTTATGAGTCTTATGAAAACGAAACTCACGTCTGGCGTACTAGGTACAATTTCAATCCTGGTACGGTACAATTTCAAGCCTGGTAAGGTACAATTTCAAGCCTGGAATATGTATCTTTGATTTATGCGATATGTATTGACACAAGTTGAATCAGTGATTTAAGTACTATGAACATTCATTGATACCGTATTAATTTGTTGTTAGATATTAAAATAATAATGTTAAATTCCTTGTGTCTAACTATTTTCGTTAATTTTCATTAATTGTAATAAGCAATAATATATATATATATAAATTATTCTAAGTGATCCGAATAAACAACACACCATGCATGTTAATAGTGCAAATGTTGACACTTCTTCCCTTTTGAATAATAATTACATTTTTATCTGATCGCAATTGTTGTTGAAGCTTGACTTAAAATCCAATATTTGAATCCAATAAGCTTATCATTTTTGTTTTGAAGTTTCATATTGCTACAACACGTTGCGTATATCGCTATACTTTTTCATCCTCGTTACATATTAAAATCAAAGCTTTTTGATTGGATATTGAATCAAATTTGAACATCTTTGTTCGTTTCTTGACATGATCAATCAATGAAACAAGGAATTATAGATATCTGTCTACATCCTTATTTAATAGAAAGAAACGAAGGAATGTTATATGAATTCGAGAAATATGAGATCGTTTATTTGTTAAAAATGATGCAGACAGTCCAAATTGAAAGTATAATGTTCTTAATTTTCAAGATATCTAGAAAACTAAATGGGGAGGATTGGATTTGTGTGTCGTTTTCCAACTACCTGATTAAGTTCATCAGTATTGCATTATATCTTGATCCTTTAAGACGCAGTGTATTATGCCAATAATTCCGATTTCCATGCAAGCACATGTTCAAAAAGATTTGACTAAAAACCAACAAAATATCCAAACAATAACACTATACAACTTACCTTATTTAGTCAAAAAAATTTGACGTCACAAATGAGTTTTCACCAACGAAGAACTGAAATCAAACAAACCACACGTTGATTAAATAACAAAAATAACCGACAGGTCAGGAAAAGGATAAATCGGCTAAGAAGAAGTGAATTTTTTTATACAATCTGTGACGTACCTTAAGACTAGAAACAATGAATCCATGTCCAACGGAATACTTCAATTGACTTGACGAAAATTATTCAAATTCATTTTTCAAATTTAGTAGATACTACATGTTCTTTTAGCAGTAAAAAATATTGGTAAAAAGGGAATACAAATACGAAATGTGCAATCAAAAACAAAAGTCTAAGAAAAAAAAAACCAAAATGATTTAGCATTTTTTTTTTCTGCCGAAGGTAAATTGTTGAAATTTTAAAATCTTGGGTTAAGTTCTTTAGACCTCTTCGACCTGTTTGGTTAACGGGAAAGATCGGGAAATTAACACATACAGAGCAGTAGTAGACTAGAAAGATGTAGGTTTTAAAAGCAAATACACTTAGTGAAGGCCCTCAGTGAAAAAAAAAAAAAAAACATTTGTACATGGTAGATAGAATGTATAGAGGAGATAAAATCTCAGAAAAGAAGTTGGTGTCTCTAGTGTGTTGGAAGGGTATATCAGATCGCAGTTCATTTTTCATGTGTGAATTTATTTTTTTTGGGGTTCATCCTTATATTTATAATAAAAAAACTAATTTACACACAAATTTCCTTCTTTTCTGCAAAAAAAATCTTCTATAAATTGGTGTCAAACCATGTTAAGTTTATCGTCATGGCTTTCATACGACTTGTGCTTAGCTAACAACGTAATAAAACTTGTGAACCTAAGTTAGCGATTGACAATATGCTTAACAAATTGGACAAGGTCAAGTAAATATAAACAAATCTAAATAAATTGTATAGATAAAGTGTAGAATTTTCTGACGGTTTGGTAAGAAATGAGCTAGTGAGATTTGTTCTTGTATCAATAATCACAAGCATGACGTTCTGTATAGCCGTATGCAAAGTAATTTGTTTAATGGAGGAATCCATTTGTTTCAATCTTCACATCGGTTCTATATGTCACTCATATTTAATGGTGGACCTCATCATTTAAGGCTAAAAACAGAGTTCGACGTACAATTTACTGTCTTTTATAAAGTACACTAAGAAATTGGCATACATTAATCACATAAAAATCATATTAAAATGGAAAAAAAGGTATGGTTTATGAATTCATGCCACAAAATTCTCAATAAGCACGTAAGAAAACCTTAAGCAACAGAACAGCTTATTGTTGTTATTCCTCTACATTTCACAATGAGGCGTTCAACAGTAAGTAAACGCTCATACTGCACTATATGTTTTAAACGGCCTAAAACGATAAAATCTCTTCTTTGGATTGTACGTTGAGATACGTTTATCCTGTGTCTTTAATCCTCAGCCCGACATACATAAACTATGCACGTACTTTTATAAGTCTTGTTTTATTCAAGACCCAGATTGTATTTCATTTATTAATTGGTTGTTAATTACGATTTTCTTATATATCTAAACAGTCATATTTTAATTGAAGAACAACATGAATAGCACAGTATGAGATAGATTATTGTTCTATGTAAATTCATCTACATTTCAAAGATCGTATATAAATAAAACAAACATATATTTAAAAATTCGGTACAATTAAGTGGACAGTAGTTTACCAAGGTTAAAAACTAGATTTAGGAAATTTTACTTGAGAAGAAGAAGCGTTTGCGAAAAACATGTTGCCTTTCAATAAGCCAACTTTAAGGATCGCAAATAAAAGGCGCTTAGCCAAGCAAGTACATGTTATATTTCCAAAATAACATCTGTGGACTTTTTAAAGTAATTTCACTACGCATGGTCACTTAGGATTGCTAAGAACAACAAACCACTTGAGTCACAATATCTATCAATGGAATCAGTAAAACTTCAAATCAAATTGAAAACAAATCTCTTTGGATTATGTCTTTTATAGGATTTTAGCTCATATTTTAAACTGAAGAGATCTTACCTCTATGATGTTTATAAAGTAAACTTTCAATTACCCTGGGGATTCGCTTCAAAAACTAAATTATTACTATAGAAATTTATTTTTTTCATGTTTGGGAAAATCAAAGTACTTGTTTCTTAAAGCCGATTACTTCGTGCAAGAAAGCCAATAGACAATTACATTGCATTTCGAAAAGTGTTTTTATGATAACACAACCATACGAACAAACATAGCAATGGGAGACAATGGTTGACATAATTTTTTCTTTATCCCTATACTCTAACGATAACCATAAAAGGGCATGATGTCACAGGGATGGTACATATTTTAAATCTGTCACATATAATTGATGCGAGTGTCTTTTTTTTTTTTTTTTAAATATATCTTTTTTTTTTCTTCATTTTTGTATTATTCCCCCTCGATTTCTTTATCCGATTTTTTTAATTATTTATTTTGAGTATGACATAGAGTTTGTTAAATTTGCATTATCAGAATGTAATAAAACTTTCTCAGACTTTTCAACATATAATACCATTGTTAACCTTCTAAGCTAAGATGTTTTCGATCAAAATTATGTTTTAGTTTTCATGTATTTTTAAAACCATAGACTGCCATTGCTGTATCTGGTGAGACTCATTATAAGGGACCCTGTGGGATTTATTAAGTGGTATTTCATTATGAATATTCATGTATTATTTAAATGAACTCTATGGCAGTAGAAATTTAACGCACATAGTTTTGGATAAACATTTGACCTTTCACCTCTAGCACCTGCAGGCTTCGATGACGATGCATTTTTTCTGCTAAAATTTCTACTTTTAATTCAAACTGCCTGTACATATACAAAATGTATAAGAATGCGAATCATTTTAAAACATTTGCCTTTAAAACTTTATGTATCCGCAACTTTTTCCAAGCTCGTTGTTAGAGTTGGTTAAAACTTTCTCAGTTTCTTGGCCATATAATCCCATAATGCACCTCTTATTTAGTTGTTGATCCTTTTTATTTTTAGGATTTCTTTGAGCAAATCAAACACCTTGCCAATCTTTTATGTAGAGGCGGGAGTATCATTTTGTGATGGTTTCCTTGAGCAAATCAAATTGTATGTAGATGCGGGAGTACCATTTTGTGAGGGTTTCCAGAGCAAATCAAACACCTTGCCAATCTTTTATGTAGAGGCTGTAGAGGCGGGAGTATCATTTTGTGAGGGTTTCCTGAGCAAATCAAACACCTGGCCAATCTTTTATGTAGAGGCGGGAGTATCATTTTGTGATGGTTTCCTTGAGCAAATCAAATTGTATGTAGATGCGGGAGTACCATTTTGTGAGGGTTTCCAGAGCAAATCAAACACCTTGCCAATCTTTTATGTAGACGCGGGAGTATCATTTTGTTAAGGTTTCCTGAGCAAATCAAACACCTTGCCAATCTTTTATGTAGAAGCGGGAGTATCATTTTGTGAGGACTTCCTTGAGCAAATCAAACACCTTGCCAATCTTTTATGTAGAGGCGGGAGTATCATTTTGTGAGCTTTGCTCGCAGTATCTTTAGTTTGCTTCGAGTTATTGTTTTATGTTCTAGTAAAAATCTTTTTATCTTAAACCAATAAGATTTTTTCTGGTCTTGGTATCAGTGGGCAAGACATTTAGAACTGACTTTATTGTATGTATATAACGTTTATGATATAAATAAATGGAGTACATGGGTCAATGACTGGTCAACCCAACAAAGAAAGTTAACTTTAAATAGTCAACTAGATGTCATTGATTGACGATTGTTCATACTTTTTATGCAAGTAATCTGACAAGTTCTGAATGGTTAATACAGAACATTATATTGATTGACCAAAAGGACAGTTACACTTACTGACAAGTTTCACTTCTTAGCCAGACGTCACTCCGTCCTTATGTGCTCCGGACGTTTTATTCCTTTTTAAACAGTTCATAGGTTGAAATATTGAGCTGCCAACTTCTCTCTTTTAGCTTTAATTGTATTTGTTTTTATGTTTTAGCGTTGAAACTTTTATATTAAGTATTTGTACCTTTGAACATTAATTTCATTTTTGAACTGAAAAGATTTCAGCAAGCTTCCTGATTTGGAATAGACACAAGTTTTATAAGTGCTCAGTCCTACTATCAGTTAAAGATTCAATTGTTTTCAGATTGTTAGGTTGCTGTTCCAGGTTATATGTTGTATCTAGATTTATTCTTTACAATCATAGTCAGCAATGACATGACAAAATATCACATGACAAAATATCACAATGAAGACAGATTTCTACTATATTTATAACCTCAATTTTCGTTTATGACAGAAAGTTTTTTATCGTTCGATCATCATTACTTTAGAGACAACCAATCAAACTGCTACAATTTTCACTTCAATTATTTTTGCAAAAAAGTTACAATAGATGGAATTGCTTGTTTCCATGGCAATTCTTTAAATGAACACATATTTTTAGGGGATCGATCTTAAAAGGGCATTTTGTACTTGGATGATGAAGTAAATTTGACGTGTCATTTCGTTTATTATAGATTGATAATGAAGGAATTGCATGTTTACGTTATTTTTTGTCATTTCTACAAAAGATGCATTTGATGAAGTTCATCTCAAACAAAAACAGACATGGATTTTTTTCCCTTTCCCCCTTGTTTGATCTCGTAATGAAAAGCCTTGTGTCGTTAAATTGGTATATGAGTTTGTGACATTATTCATAATTCATGTTGTTTGCTGGACCTATTAATATTACTTGACTTGTTCTGAACCTATTTTACTTGTAATTTTTGATAATCTCAAGTTATTTTCAAACTTCAAAATGTACAATAAAAAGTATATTTCCAAATATCATTTGTGTTGTTTACTTAAGATAAAAGTTTTTTTTTGTATATTTTTTTAGAAAGTAATTTTTTTTATGAATTTGTTAGAAATGTCCAACTTAGAAATGTGCCAGTATATATGTGTACCCGTTGCGACTTCAATTTTCATGTAATTGTTTACAAAGTTTAAAAGGCAAAGACTTAGAGTGTAATGTTCCCAAAAAGAACGTCTGCCAAGAAAGTTTAGGAAATAACTCAATAACGTATGGTATGAAGTAAAACGTGAATTTGAAATTTGAACAATGCAGATTTAAATTCCTCGGAAAATAGATATTAAATAATTAATATGTTTTGTTTGATTTGTTATCTCTTTTCAATTTGTTTTATAGATTAAAGACAGCAGACAGATTATTGAAAAGGGCATTGGCTAATATATTATTAATAAAAACCATTACGTATGCATAAAATTATACAATAAGACGTTCAACTCAATAAATACGTACTGTTTCTGTTAATATAATAGTCTTAGAAGCAAAATTGGATTAAACTACGTTATGCAATTTTAATGTTTTAATAGCGATAAAACTTCACCGGAGAATTTTGAACCCAATTTCTTTTTATTTTCAAATAAATTTAGTCAGGCAGTTATTGTTTTAACTAATTATTATCATCAAATCATCGCCAAATCCCTACGTAATATTAAGAACTGCTACAGATTAAACTCGATATTATATAAAAGTATGGCATGGTAATTTCTTATTATAATACCATCTTAATTGTACAGCTGCTGGAATTTCTTTTTCCAGACAATTCGTTGTGCTTTTTAAAATTTTTATCAAATGTTTTATTTCTGTTGGTAACGATCTATGCAGGTTATTCTTTGTCTGGAAAAAACTTTTTTTAAACGTTGGCTTGAAATCGGTCAAAATTTGGAGTTAAAGAATTTGTATGTAATGGGTATCGGTGGTTTATGAATTTGGTGACGGCTTACGGCCTTACAAGAAACCTTTACCATCAACTATTGAATGGTGCTTTATCATAGGGTATGAAGATACTTATTATTCTTTGAAACATTTTAAGGGGTAGATCAAGTAAGGAGAATATCTTGATCTTGTGATCTGCAATTTTGATTATTTTATTTTTAGCTTCTACTAGACTAGTTTCATTCTGTTTCACATGAATGCTAAAAAAATCAATACCGAAACTGCTTGCACAAACATATTAATGTTATTGGTAACTGCCAGAAGTCCTTTGTTAATTTATGTTGATTATTACCATTTTGCTTAGTTTCTTCTGTTACCTAGTCTAACATCCGCCTCGGACTTCTTTTTAACTGAGTTTTTCTGTGCGTATTGCTGTGTGTTAGTTTATTCTACATTGGCTAGAGGTAATGGGGGGGGGTTGAGATCTCACAAAACATTATTAACCCCACCGTTTTTTTGCACCTGTCCCAAGTCAGGAACCTCTGGCCTTTGTTAGTCTTGTATGTTTTTTTTAATTTTGCTTCATTTATATGTTTCGGAGTTAAGTGTTACGTCCATTTTCGCTGAACTAGTATACATTTGTGTTTAGGGGCCAGCTGAAGCCCGCCTCCGGGTGCGGGATTTTCTCGATGTGATGAAGACCCATTGGTGGCCTTGTACTATTTCTACTCTTTGGTCGGGTTGTTGTCTCTTTGGCACATTCCCCGTTTCTATTCTCAATTTTAATGAAGGCAACATAGGTGAAGTCACCTTAGTGAAGCTGCAATTGTGGATTCTTACGGAGCATCTGAGTTTATCCACCGTTTTTATCTGGATTAGTTTTGATCTTTTTTTTCTCTTTTGGTCATGTTGTTGTCCGGCGTTTTTCATCGACTTATGGTGTTTGATTGTCCTTTGATAACATCCAGTTCCTCTATTTCAAAAAGAATTTGTTCTCAGACAATTCTTTGAGAAAGATTTATAATAAGCAAAAAGTGAATTATAATGAATGTGCTAAATGTTTTTAATACATTTGTTTTTTGTAACAATTTGACTACAAATCGTCATTTCTCCAGTAATAACGTAGAGAACAAATGTTTCCCTTTTCAAGAGTGACAATCGTCTCTTTAATTGTACAAGATAATATGCAGTACTGATTCCAAGATTTAAAACAAAGTTATCAAAATTTAGGTCACCAAAAATAATAATATTTTCATATGACACAAAAAAATTATCTAGTGATTTTGTAAAATTTTCAATAAAGTCATCATTTTTCATGGATGGAGGTTTGTATGCTCCCATAATAAGCCATTTGGCATCATTTATATAAATTTCATAGCAAATATTTTCAAGTTTATCAGATTCAAAACATTGTTTTCTACTGGAGGGAAAGTCTGATTTAATCAGGGTAAGTAAACCACCGCCGTGCTGATCTCTGTCACGCCTTTGTAATTTATAACCATCGACTTGAAATAAGTTGTCTTGGAAGGTATTGTCCAATTTCGATTCAGCGAACATCAATAAGTCAACTATATTATCTGTGAGTAGTTCTTTTACCTCATCAAATTTGTACCTGAGACTGTTACATATGCCGCAATAAAGTTCTTTGGATGCAGACGTCTGGTCTCTCTCAAATCATGGAACAAAAGTTTGTTTACACCGGAAGTAGAGTTTGACGATAGACTGTCATTAGGTGCGTTTGATTCCTCGTTAAAATCAATAAAATACGAATCGCTGAAATCTGGTAAATAACATATTTTGCAGAACCAGCTGTCAGTTGAATTTCCAAATAGTTCATATTCTTTTAAGGGTAGGTTTATACATTTTAGATGAAACCACAAGTTACAATCATCACACTGGATTGCCCGTTGGTTTTTTCTGACTCCCTTCTCGCAAGTTCCACATGGAAATTTTACTGGTCCAAGATTTAAGGTGGCTCGGGTGTCTTCCTCCATCTTGGATTCTGAAGTAGCAGATAACGTTGGTCTAGATCTTTGATTAAATGTGCAAATTTTGAGAGTAGTATGCAATTTATATGTAAGACTTTTGATATAATTATAGAAAATTGTATGTTTTATCATAATTATTGCTGTAATTTCTCAAAAACACCTTATTTGTGTTTGATTAATTTTTTTTAACTTTGCCAAATAAGGGGAGATAACTCCGATAAAGTCATTTTTATAATAGAAAGTGTTGTGAATTTACCTATTTTAATCTGTAGCAAGAAAACAAGTTCGGTGACCCCATTTTTTCTTTTTCTTATCTGAATGCATGTTATAAGAGCTATCTTCTCACATTATATCTTAAAGTTCTATCAGGTAGCTTTCTTTTTATCACACAAAATTTGATTTTCCATGTGTTATCTATACAAAATCTGACAATTTTGCACTACCTGTAGCATGAAAAAAAGTCCGGTGACCCATACTTTTCATTATATTTTTGAAAAAAGCATGATAAATACTTCATTTTGACAAATTATTAAAAAATTCTATCAATTTTAATTAAGACGCCCTAGCCACCTTAAAGACGCATCACCTGATAGTAAGAGTAATCTAATACAAATAGTAGTTGTATATTTACAGTTCGTAATCTGTTCTTTATTTTTGTAACACGTGTTACGGGTTTACCAGTTTTTACTCGTACTGATGTTATTAACAAAGAAATTGGCTGGGGAATTTACCAAGAACGCTGCAAACGACAAAAATACAGTTATTTTATAATATCAGAAAAAAAATACTCCTCACTACCTTTGCAGTTTAATACCAAATTTAATTCAAACCTCCGAGAAATAATGATGGTATTTTAAAATCTTTTGGCATGCTATCCTTAACCAGAAACTCTTCTTTCCCACCAAGTACACGGCAATGGAATGATTAAGATTCATTTTTACGTAAAGTAGCATCAGTGTAAACATTTAAGTCTGAACTAAAACATATTGTAAGATTTAAGAGACGTTATTATACCTCTGGACTTTAAATTTAAGACTAAAGAGATCAACATTTATTATCTGAGCTGTCCAGCAACCTTTCTCATCGATGACCTCTGTAATATCAATATTGTTTCTGTCGTAGAGCTCCACGAAAAGATTCAAATCATTTCTGTTTCGATTGTTTCCATTTGAATTTTTGGCCCTTAATGCTTTTCAACTTTGTACTTTATTTGAACTTTAAATTTTTTTATTAGAGCGTCACCGATGAGTCTTTTGTAGACGAAACGCGCGTCTGGCGTATAAAAGGTTAAGCCTGGTATCTATGATGAGTCTATTTACTCAGATAATACTATCGTAACTTATATTTTAATCTTGTTGCGTGATTGCCTTGTCTTGGATCTAAAGTTGTTGACTCAAGAAATATTAAGAAATATTTCATTTTATATTAAAAAGACAAAGAGTTTTCTTTTGTTTATTCTTCAAAAAATAAAATTGTGAACACCGGTGGTACATCATGGAAGATGTATCGCAAATAATTGCTCTCTTAAAACCATAAAAGGAAAATGGTTAAAGGTGAAGTTACTCAGCCTGAATTATAAATACAAAAATGAATGAAAAACAAATGTGACAGACAGCAACTAGCGACAACTGATATGTGGCACTTGCAATAGGGCTTAACATATAAATTTCTTTGCGCTCAACACACACCTTTTTCAGGACACTGGTATAACAACACAACATAAGAACACGCTGTGAAAATCATGCAGTTGTAAAAGGTTTCACCTGACATATCGGTATTTAGCAGAAAAAACAAATAACAAAATGACCCTTAGACCTATCATTAACCTAAGAGTACTCGCAGTTACTGAAAGCTATTTCCGTCTTCTTCTCAGAAACCTTTTACCCGTTTGATGGTTGACAGGATATCCCAGTAACGGTTGTTACCAATGTTACCAATGAATTGATCATTTTAAGTTCAAAAGTGCAATTAAAATATATTCATGTCTTTGGAAAACAATAAAAACTGCGAAAACTTTGAATACAAGCAAAACAAAGGATTGCTTAAAATGTCAGCTTGATGTTGCTGTTTCTATGTGTTTATTAGAGATGTCATGGAACTCACACCCGCTACCCTTCATACGTTCATACATAAATACATAAACAAACTAATGGTCCAACTGGCATTTTTACCTTCAAAATGATTCACTGCTACTAGAATTTTCGTGTTGAATGGAAACTGTGTTGGTCAAATCTTGTATTGGTGATAAATTTCGCTGAACAATGTTTCTGCATACCCATTATATTTTGAAAGATAAAAATGAAAAAAAAAAACCAAATGGTTAACATTGTGATTTACCTTTTGATCACAATATCGTGCAGTTCTAATATAGTCACACTTTTGAAAAATGACCAATTTTTTTAATAGTTTTGATTTTATAAAGGATTAATGATTTATATATTTATGAAAAGACAATACGTATATACCATGTAAGTATGAAACGATCTCTTTTATGACAGAATGTCCAACGCTATTAAGTAACACATGAATTACTCATAGTTATTATTTGCAAGCTAACAGTATACGAACATCAATATATTACTTCATAATTTACCCACTTCTGATTTCTAATATTATATGAAACATATAACAGTCGGTCCAAGCTAAAATAAAAGTTAACAAGAGGGACGAAAGATACCAGAGGGACAGTCAAACTCATAGATCGAAAACAAACTGACAACGCCATGGCCAAAAATAAAAAGACAAACAGACAAATAATAGTGCAGATGACACAACATAGAAAACTAAAGACTAAGCAACACGAACCCCACCAAAACGGGGTGATCTCAGGTGCTCCGGAAGGGTAAGCAGATCCTGCTCCACATGTGGCACCCGTCGTGTTGCTTATGTTATTACAAATCCGGTAAATAGTCTAATTCGGTAAGTCACATTCGTGAAAAGGGAAGGGTATTGTAGTTACGACATAAGGAACATATCCGATATCATCTGTGAAACGGTTATTCCATAACGGTCAACCAACTGGTGATGGCGTCCGTAAAATTTACGAAGGGATGATTTCAACTTCACCATTTGGAACTCTTGGTTTAATAGCTTCCTTGTGAGCAGCAATCCTCTATCAAGGAAATCATGATAGGAAACACAAGCCCGGGAATATCGTATCAATTGGGAGATATATACTCCGTATGCAGGCGCTGCTGGAATGTTGCTACATAGAAATGGAAAGTTCACAAAAGTAGTGTAGTTCTCCGAGACCAATCAGTATGGTTTTCTATTGTCTCTTTGTCATCTTCTTACTTTTTATGCAGACTTATTAACATCCGTGACAAAAACACTGGATATTTATGCGGCCGTCTTTCATCTCAAAATAAAATATCATTAACTAAGATTTGATGATAAATTCAATCCAGATCAATAAATACGCTACAGTTTAATAACATTGTCTACACTGAATTAATCTCATATTTTATTTATAATATACTGACATCAGTTTCGTGGGAGCAAACGTGGATTATAAATTACGTAACAAAGTATTGCATTTTTATAATCAATGAAGATTCACGTGTTGACACTAGTTGCTTACTGATTTCATTGAAATGACAAAAAATTAAAAAGCACCAATAAGATTAGGATAAATTTCACAAATATAGGAAAAACAAATAAAGAATGACTACCACATCACAGTAAAACAGGCACTTTCTGTTAGAGAGTGTTGCTTCAATCTGATTAAAATACATATCCCGTGTCCAAGCTTTCCTTAGGGAGCTACCATTTGATTTTATGGGGGAGGGGATGAAATTTGAAAAATAGGCAGGACAGGAGTTTTGAAAAAAGGCAGGATGAGGTTATTTGCAAAAAAAGGCAGGACGACAAATTTATGTAAAAAAAAAGTCAGGATAAACTAAAAAAAAGCAGGACCAAATAGAGTGAAAATAAAAAGGCAGGTCCAAATAGAGGGAAAAATAAAAGGCAGGACAACATTTTTCATCCAGGCCCCCATTAAAATCAAATGGTAGCTCCCTTACGTGGACTTGAAAACGCTCTGATCTACATCTGTTTTAAATAACTTTCGGGATCCTTTGGATTTGTCGGTGTAATACACAGCTTAAAAAAATTGAAGGCTGAAATTTCATAGGCAGTTGTAATACTAGTAATTACCAGAACAGAAAGTAACACCGAGTGTTGTCAAAGCTTGGACACGTGATCAGTATTTTAATCAGATTGGTATTGTGTTGAATATTGAAAGAGTTGGACATTTCAATTGCCTTATTTCCATATGAAAGTTGTCTTATTTTATATAGTAATGGAGATGTTGGGTACGTGACATCAATGAGATATTAGCATCCCAACGACATGTATAATCAAAATACATCTCAGGGTCTGCTTTGTAGCTGTATATTTATGGGACTAAAGCATACGATTGCTACTGGTACTGTTACATACATGTTATAGTCCATGAATTAAAATTTTAAAATTCGTTCTGAATATGCATGAAAAATATATGCCACTGTACATTGAGCAAAGAACAAGCAATCATCTTACTATAGGGAATCACCAGCTCAGTAGTCATCACTCGTGTGCTGATGTCGTTATTTTCTGCAAATTTAATGATCAAGTTTTTAAATCATTAGATACACAAAGGTGTTTTACTTCATGGTCTGATGGCCTTCAATCTGATTCAAATACAGATCCTGTGTCCAAGCTTTGCTTACAAGTAAACTTAGCATGGACACAGGATCTGTATTTTAATCAGATTGTGATGGCCTTTCGCCAGATTTGGCACAATTATTATTTTGGGGTTTTTATTGCTTACCCAACTTTTTTTTCTTGATTTTTGATTTTTTATTCGAGCATCAATGTAGAATTTTGTCGGCGAGCTCATCAGGCGTACTAAATTATAAGCCTTGTATCTTTGACAAGTTTTGTTTAAATCAAAACTATACGCAATCGCAAAATATTGTCTGTATAAAAGTGTAAACATGGGTTCGTCATATCGCGTGCAGTTGATGCAAAGACTTTGATAATATGCAAATAAACCATTTAATAAGCAATCTTTGAGTTTAAAATTCATGTTTACTGTTGTCTTCGATTAAATATCAAATCAAATAATCACTTTCCAATGGCATGTATTGACACGTTCTGTTTTTCTTGAACTGTCTCGTCTTGTTGAAATTGCAGAATAAAACTGCATTTTGTTGAACACTATTTTTGAAAATAAGTAAATGGTTTAAGAATAGGTTCCAAAGTGGATTGTTATTTGCATTTAATTTGTCTCATATGTGTCAAAATTATAAATATATTTGTTTTATTACCATATTATGTTAGTTGTTTGGCTTTTGTTTACACGTGATCAGACAACCTGATATAGTTGCATGATTCATGTACTTTTGTATGCATTTACATGTGTTGAAAATTAAAATACATACGAAATCGCAAGAAATTGTCATTATATATAATTATGTTATCATGAGTTCGTCTTCAAAGACATTCATAGTTGGTAAATAAATGATTATAGGAATATTTATGATAAAATTTCTCAGACTGAGTCGTACTTTTACATATTTACACAGCTTTGCAGATACAATCAATTAATTATATTCTATTGATTGATATGCTGTGTGTTTCTATTTAGTCAAATCATGCTTTTGTTGATATATTGCAGAATAAAAGTGCACGTGTTTGACGAGAATGAAACGACAATTAACAGTTCACATTTCTTGCTTCATATTTCAGTGCTTACATTTTGGTTTCGAGTAGAGGCTATGGAATATGGCTTTCTGTTTAATGCATATACTTGTGATACAAGAGCATTATTGTAAATAATACATAATTTTGGTATTTATCTAAATATTGCTTGTAAAAAAGTCTCAATATTCAAAATGCTCAAGTTATTGTGAGGTATCTACTGCAATTGTGTAACTTTTAAAAATGTAACTGTATACAACGAAGCATTGAAACACATACTAGTTGCTTACTGATTTCATTGAAATGACAAAAATTAAAAAGCACCAATAAGATTAGGATAAATTTCACAAATATAGGAAAAACAAATAAAGATCTATTGGACCATACGAAGAATGACTCCACATCACAGTATAACAGGCACTTTCTGTTAGAGAGTGTTGCTTCAATCTGATTAAAATACATATCCTGTGTCCAAGCTTTCCTTAGGAGCTACCATTTGATTTTTATGGGGAGGGGATGAAATTTGAAAAATAGGCAGGACAGGAGTTTTGAAAAAAAGGCAGGATGAGGTTATTTGCAAAAAAGGCAGGACGACAAATTTATGTAAAAAAAAAGTCAGGATAACAAAAAAAAAGGCAGGACCAAATAGAGTGAAAAATAAAAAGGCAGGTCCAAATAGAGGGAAATAAAAGGCAGGACAACATTTTTCATCCAGGCCCCCATTAAAAATCAAATGGTGCGGACTTGAAAACGCTCTGATCTACATCTGTTTTAAATAACTTTCGGGATCCTTTGGATTTGTCGGTGTAATACACAGCTTAAAAAATTGAAGGCTGAAATTTCATAGGCAGTTGTAATACTAGTAATTACCAGAACAGAAAGTAACACCGAGTGTTGTCAAAGCTTGGACACGTGATCAGTATTTTAATCAGATTGGTATTGTGTTGAATATTGAAAGAGTTGGACATTTCAATTGCCTTATTTCCATATGAAAGTTGTCTTATTTTATATAGTAATGGAGATGTTGGGTACGTGACATCAATGAGATATTAGCATCCCAACGACATGTATAATCAAAATACATCTCAGGGTCTGCTTTGTAGCTGTATATTTATGGGACTAAAGCATACGATTGCTACTGGTACTGTTACATACATGTTATAGTCCATGAATTAAAATTTTAAAATTCGTTCTGAATATGCATGAAAATATATGCCACTGTACATTGAGCAAAGAACAAGCAATCATCTTACTATAGGAATCACCAGCTCAGTAGTCATCACTCGTGTGCTGATGTCGTTATTTTCTGCAAATTTAATGATCAAGTTTTAAATCATTAGATACACAAAGGTGTTTTACTTCATGGTCTGATGGCCTTCAATCTGATTAAATACAGATCCTGTGTCCAAGCTTTGCTTACAAGTAAACTTAGCATGGACACAGGATCTGTATTTTAATCAGATTGTGATGGCCTTTCGCCAGATTTGGCACAATTATTATTTTGGGGTTTTATTGCTTACCAACTTTTTTTCTTGATTTTTGATTTTTATTCGAGCATCAATGTAGAATTTTGTCGGCGAGCTCATCAGGCGTACTAAATTATAAGCCTTGTATCTTTGACAAGTTTTGTTTAAATCAAAACTATACGCAATCGCTAAATATTGTCTGTATAAAAGTGTAAACATGGGTTCGTCATATCGCGTGCAGTTGATGCAAAGACTTTGATAATATGCAAATAAACCATTTAAGCAATCTTTGAGTTTAAAATTCATGTTTACTGTTGTCTTCGATTAAATATCAAATCAAATAATCACTTTCCAATGGCATGTATTGACACGTTCTGTTTTTCTTGAACTGTCTCGTCTTGTTGAAATTGCAGAATAAAACTGCATTTTGTTGAACACTATTTTTTTTTATTATTTGAAAATAAGTAAATGGTTTAAGAATAGGTTCCAAAGTGGATTGTTATTTGCATTTAATTTGTCTCACATGTGTCAAAAATTATAAATATATTTGTTTTATTACCATATTATGTTAGTTGTTTGGCTTTTTGTTTACACGTGATTAGACAACCTGATATAGTTGCATGATTCATGTACTTTTGTATGCATTTACATGTGTTGAAAATTAAAATACATACGAAATCGCAAGAAATTGTCATTATATATAATTATGTTATCATGAGTTCGTCTTCAAAGACATTCATAGTTGGTAAATAAATGATTATAGGAATATTTATGATAAAATTTCTCAGACTGAGTCGTACTTTTACATATTTACATAAAAAGTCGAACAACTGCGTGAAATCGTCCTTTGCTTTAGTAAAACAAAACACAGAAATAGAAACGATTCTATGAGACATCGGTGTGCATTTCCCTGTCATGCAATGATACCGATTACTGGACACTGATCAGGCGATGATGCATTAAGGCATCGTTTGGTATGAAATATTATATAAAATGTGTCTTACTGCTCACTGTAGGCTGCTGTTCAAAATTTTATTGGAAAAGAAGAAACATATAGGTCTTCCTTTTATTCGTTTTACCATGCTGGAACATGCATATCATGGCTACTTGAAGTATGAGTGCCTTGTTGAACTATTATGGAGGGGGATGAAATTTGAAAAAATAGGCAGGACAGGAGTTTTGAAAAAAGGCAGGATGAGGTTATTTGCAAAAAAAAGGCAGGACGACAAATTTATGTAAAAAAAAAAGTCAGGATAAACTAAAAAAAGGCAGGACCAAATAGAGTGAAAATAAAAAGGCAGGTCCAAATAGAGGGAAAATAAAAGGCAGGACAACATTTTTCATCCAGGCCCCCATTAAAATCAAATGGTGGACTTGAAAACGCTCTGATCTACATCTGTTTTAAATAACTTTCGGGATCCTTTGGATTTGTCGGTTTAATACACAGCTTAAAAAAATTGAAGGCTGAAATTTCATAGGCAGTTGTAATACTAGTAATTATCAGAACAGAAAGTAACACCGAGTGTTGTCAAAGCTTGGACACGTGATCAGTATTTTAATCAGATTGGTATTGTGTTGAATATTGAAAGAGTTGGACATTTCAATTGCCTTATTTCCATATGAAAGTTGTCTTATTTTATATAGTAATGGAGATGTTGGGTACGTGACATCAATGAGATATTAGCATCCCAACGACATGTATAATCAAAATACATCTCAGGGTCTGCTTTGTAGCTGTATATTTATGGGACTAAAGCATACCATTGCTACTGGTACTGTTACATACATGTTATAGTCCATGAATTAAAATTTTAAAATTCGTTCTGAATATGCATGAAAAATATATGCCACTGTACATTGAGCAAAGAACAAGCAATCATCTTACTATAGGGAATCACCAGCTCAGTAGTCATCACTCGTGTGCTGATGTCGTTATTTTCTGCAAATTTAATGATCAAGTTTTTAAATCATTAGATACACAAAGGTGTTTTACTTCATGGTCTGATGGCCTTCAATCTGATTAAAATACAGATCCTGTGTCCAAGCTTTGCTTACAAGTAAACTTAGCATGGACACAGGATCTGTATTTTAATCAGATTGTGATGGCCTTCGCCAGATTGGCACAATTATTATTTTGGGGTTTTATTGCTTACCCAACTTTTTTTCTTGATTTTTGATTTTTATTCGAGCATCAATGTAGAATTTTGTCGGCGAGCTCATCAGGCGTACTAAATTATAAGCCTTGTATCTTTGACAAGTTTTGTTTAAATCAAAACTATACGCAATCGCAAAATATTGTCTGTATAAAAGTGTAAACATGGGTTCGTCATATCGCGTGCAGTTGATGCAAAGACTTTGATAATATGCAAATAAACCATTTAATAAGCAATCTTTGAGTTTAAAATTCATGTTTACTGTTGTCTTCGATTAAATATCAAATCAAATAATCACTTTCCAATGGCATGTATTGACACGTTCTGTTTTTCTTGAACTGTCTCGTCTTGTTGAAATTGCAGAATAAAACTGCATTTTGTTGAACACTATTTTTGAAAATAAGTAAATGGTTTAAGAATAGGTTCCAAAGTGGATTGTTATTTGCATTTAATTTGTCTCATATGTGTCAAAATTATAAATATATTTGTTTTATTACCATATTATGTTAGTTGTTTGGCTTTTGTTTACACGTGATCAGACAACCTGATATAGTTGCATGATTCATGTACTTTTGTATGCATTTACATGTGTTGAAAATTAAAATACATACGAAATCGCAAGAAATTGTCATTATATATAATTATGTTATCATGAGTTCGTCTTCAAAGACATTCATAGTTGGTAAATAAATGATTATAGGAATATTTATGATAAAATTTCTCAGACTGAGTCGTACTTTTACATATTTACACAGCTTTGCAGATACAATCAATTAATTATATATTCTATTGATTGATATGCTGTGTGTTTCTATTTAGTCAAATCATGCTTTTGTTGATATATTGCAGAATAAAAGTGCACGTGTTTGACGAGAATGAAACGACAATTAACAGTTCACATTTCTTGCTTCATATTTCAGTGCTTACATTTTGGTTTGAGTAGAGGCTATGGAATATGGCTTTCTGTTTAATGCATATACTTGTGAAAAAGTCGAACAACTGCGTGAAATCGTCCTTTGCTTTAGTAAAACAAAACACAGAAATAGAAACGATTCTATGAGACATCGGTGTGCATTTCCTGTCATGCAATGATACCGATTACTGGACACTGATCAGGCGATGATGCATTAAGGCATCGTTTGGTATGAAATATTATATAAAATGTGTCTTACTGCTCACTGTAGGCTGCTGTTCAAAATTTTATTGGAAAAAGAAGAAACATATAGGTCTTCCTTTTTATTCGTTTTTACCATGCTGGAACATGCATATCATGGCTACTTGAAGTATGAGTGCCTTGTTGAACTAACAACAACAGTAACACAAGGTTGTTATTTTTTACGGGTGAATATTTTTATTCTCGACACGAAGGCCTTGTACTGACGTCAGTTGACAAATAAGTCCAATACAATATCCTTAACGTGCCTCTGATCAATTATTCTAATAGGAATAGACAGCAATCTGACTTTCTATATAACCTTGCAAATAAAAAGAACATGGTTGTGTTTTTAAGCTAATCTTATTTATTGCTCGATTAACGAGGGTCTTATAATTTAAGGTTTGTCCACTTTTGTGATGTAACATAAACGGATTTCATCATAACTTGACGGGTGTTACTAATAGAGTTGGACCATCTGAGTTCACCTCGTGATCCTGCGGGGTTCATGCTGTTCAATCTGTAGTTTTATATGTAGAGTTTTGTGGACTTGTATCGCAGAAACCGGGGACTGAGTTATTAACAAAGTTCTAAAGTTCTAAAAGTCTAGTTTTCGTCTTTTGTCTTTAGTCATAGTATACAGATCTTAATCTCGAGCTCCTCCAGGAATGTGTACATTTGTCCTGAAAAATAAGTTGGTTACAATTACAGATGAAAAATAAGTTGGTTACAATTACAGATGAAAAAATAAGTTGGTTACAATTACAGATGAAAAATAAGTTGGTTACAATTACAGATGAAAAATAAGTTGGTTACAATTACAGATGAAAAAATAAATTGGTTACAATTACAGATAAAAATAAGTTGGTTACAATTACAGATAAAAATAAGTTGGTTACAATTACAGATAAAAAATAAGTTGGTTACAATTACAGATGAAAAAATAAGTTGGTTACAATTACAGATGAAAAATAAGTTGGTTACAATTACAGATGAAAAATAAGTTGGTTACAATTACAGATAAAAATAAGTTGGTTACAATTACAGATGAAAAATTAAGTTGGTTACAATTACAGATGAAAATAAAGTTGGTTACAATTACAGATGAAAAATAAAGTTGGTTACAATTACAGATGAAAAATAAGTTGGTTACAATTACAGATGAAAAATAAGTTGGTTACAATTACAGATGAAAAATAAGTTGGTTACAATTACAGATGAAAAAATAAGTTGGTTACAATTACAGATGAAAAAATAAGTTGGTTACAATTACAGATGAAAAAATAAGTTGGTTACAATTACAGATAAAAATAAGTTGGTTACATTACAGATGAAAAATAAGTTGGTTACAATTACAGATGAAAAATAAGTTGGTTACAATTACAGATGAAAAAATAAGTTGGTTACAATTACAGATGAAAAAATAAGTTGGTTACAATTACAGATAAAAATAAGTTGGTTACAATTACAGATGAAAAATAAGTTGGTTACAATTACAGATGAAAAATAAGTTGGTTACAATTACAGATGAAAAATAAGTTGGTTACAATTACAGATCAAAAAATAAGTTGGTTACAATTACAGATGAAAAATAAGTTGGTTACAATTACAGATAAAAAATAAGTTGGTTACAATTACAGATAAAAAAATAAGTTGGTTACAATTACAGATGAAAAATAAGTTGGTTACAATTACAGATGAAAAATAAGTTGGTTACAATTACAGATGAAAAAATAAGTTGGTTACAATTACAGATAAAAAATAAGTTGGTTACAATTACAGATGAAAAAATAAGTTGGTTACAATTACAGATAAAAAATAAGTTGGTTACAATTACAGATGAAAAAATAAGTTGGTTACAATTACAGATGAAAAATAAGTTGGTTACAATTACAGATGAAAAATAAGTTGGTTACAATTACAGATAAAAAATAAGTTGGTTACAATTACAGATAAAAAATAAGTTGGTTACAATTACAGATAAAAAATAAGTTGGTTACAATTACAGATAAAAAATAAGTTGGTTACAATTACAGATGAAAAATAAGTTGGTTACAATTACAGATGAAAAAAATAATTGGTTACAATTACAGATGAAAAAATAAGTTGGTTACAATTACAGATGAAAAATAAGTTGGTTACAATTACAGATAAAAAATAAGTTGGTTACAATTACAGATGAAAAAATAAGTTGGTTACAATTACAGATGAAAAAAATAAGTTGGTTACAATTACAGATGAAAAAATAAGTTGGTTACAATTACAGATAAAAATAAGTTGGTTACAATTACAGATGAAAAATAAGTTGGTTACAATTACAGATGAAAAAATAAGTTGGTTACAATTACAGATGAAAAAATAAGTTGGTTACAATTACAGATCAAAAAATAAGTTGGTTACAATTACAGATGAAAAATAAGTTGGTTACAATTACAGATAAAAATAAGTTGGTTACAATTACAGATAAAAAATAAGTTGGTTACAATTACAGATGAAAAATAAGTTGGTTACAATTTACAGATGATGAAAAATAAGTTGGTTACAATTACAGATGAAAAAATAAGTTGGTTACAATTACAGATAAAAAATAAGTTGGTTACAATTACAGATGAAAAATAAGTTGGTTACAATTACAGATAAAAATAAGTTGGTTACAATTACAGATGAAAAATAAGTTGGTTACAATTACAGATGAAAATAAGTTGGTTACAATTACAGATAAAAAAATAAGTTGGTTACAATTACAGATAAAAAATAAGTTGGTTACAATTACAGATAAAAAATAAGTTGGTTACAATTACAGATAAAAATAAGTTGGTTACAATTACAGATGAAAAAATAAGTTGGTTACAATTACAGATGAAAAATAAGTTGGTTACAATTACAGATGAAAAAATAAGTTGGTTACAATTACAGATAAAAATAAGTTGGTTACAATTACAGATAAAAAATAAGTTGGTTACAATTACAGATGAAAAAATAAGTTGGTTACAATTACAGATGAAAAATAAGTTGGTTACAATTACAGATAAAAATAAGTTGGTTACAATTACAGATAAAAAATAAGTTGGTTACAATTACAGATGAAAAATAAGTTGGTTACAATTACAGATGAAAAAATAAGTTGGTTACAATTACAGATAAAAATAAGTTGGTTACAATTACAGATAAAAAATAAGTTGGTTACAATTACAGATGAAAAATAAGTTGGTTACAATTACAGATGAAAAATAAGTTGGTTACAATTACAGATAAAAATAAGTTGGTTACAATTACAGATAAAAATAAGTTGGTTACAATTACAGATGAAAAATAAGTTGGTTACAATTACAGATGAAAAAATAAGTTGGTTACAATTACAGATGAAAAATAAGTTGGTTACAATTACAGATGAAAAAATAAGTTGGTTACAATTACAGATGAAAAATAAGTTGGTTACAATTACAGATGAAAAAATAAGTTGGTTACAATTACAGATAAAAATAAGTTGGTTACAATTACAGATAAAAATAAGTTGGTTACAATTACAGATGAAAAATAAGTTGGTTACAATTACAGATGAAAAAATAAGTTGGTTACAATTACAGATGAAAAAATAAGTTGGTTACAATTACAGATAAAAATAAGTTGGTTACAATTACAGATAAAAAATAAGTTGGTTACAATTACAGATAAAAAATAAGTTGGTTACAATTACAGATGAAAAAATAAGTTGGTTACAATTACAGATAAAAAATAAGTTGGTTACAATTACAGATAAAAAATAAGTTGGTTACAATTACAGATAAAAAATAAGTTGGTTACAATTACAGATGAAAAAATAAGTTGGTTACAATTACAGATAAAAAATAAGTTGGTTACAATTACAGATAAAAAATAAGTTGGTTACAATTACAGATGAAAAATAAGTTGGTTACAATTACAGATGAAAAATAAGTTGGTTACAATTACAGATAAAAAATAAGTTGGTTACAATTACAGATAAAAAATAAGTTGGTTACAATTACAGATAAAAAATAAGTTGGTTACAATTACAGATGAAAAATAAGTTGGTTACAATTACAGATGAAAAATAAGTTGGTTACAATTACAGATGAAAAATAAGTTGGTTACAATTACAGATAAAAATAAGTTGGTTACAATTACAGATGAAAAAATAAGTTGGTTACAATTACAGAATGACATGTTATTGATAGGATTATCTCACGTGATTGGTCAGTTTTATACAACAGGACTAAAGAAAGACCATCTCTACTGTCAATCTATTTATTTGTTTTAGGCTAATGCTAAAGACAGTTAGGGTTATAATGGGTATCTTAAGACAGATAATGGCGTAAGGTCTGTCTAGACTGACTGTTTAGCAGTGATTAAGGATCAATTCCAATATCATCTATCATATTTTCTAAAATTCCACAAACACCGTATTTATTTTCAGTTTTATGTAAGTTTAAAATTATAAAGTTACATATAAATAAATTGTGCAGTTTTTAGGGTATTTTCTTTATAGAATCAATTCTTTGACATAGATTAACATTTATAATAGGTGGAATTTCTACTAAATTAAGTTCACATTAGGGCCATTTTCAAATACTACTAAAATTTGTCCATGTGTGTTTGAAGTCATTACAATATAATGGCTTATTCTTTAAACAGATGCCAATGTTTAAACGCCTGAATATGTTAACACTTTACCAATTCGATACATCGGAGCACTTTTGTTTGTAGCCTAACGTCCAGTGGCAAATGTTTCATTCATGTTCAGATCGAGTATATTTTCTGACGTTCCAGACTCCCAGATATCATTTATAATCGTTATGGATAAGTCTGGCTAAATTGACGAGATGGTGCAAATGTACATTGTTTTCTTTTACGTTATACAACACTTTTTTCATTAATATCCCATAATTCATTCACTGTACAATTTTCGTTTGAACATTTGTCAAAACAGAATCTTAAATCATGAATGTAAATCCAAGGCAAACAAGGTAAATTACGATTAAAATTCCATGAATTAAATGCAGAGTTATATTTAGGAAGAGCCTGTTAAAAACGGGGAACGAAGAAACGTAAACAATGATGTTTATATGCAATATTATAAAATATTTCTCCGATGAGTTGGATAACCTTTCTATCCACTTCAATATTTGTACATGTAACGTTTGATCAGTAAAAATATAGAAAATCACAACAACAGTAACACAAGGTTGTTATTTTTACGGGTGAATATTTTTATTCTCGACACGAAGGCCTTGTACTGACGTCAGTTGACAAATAAGTCCAATACAATAATATCCTTAACGTGCCTCTGATCAATTATTCTTAATAGGAATAGACAGCAATCTGGACTTTCTATATAACCTTGCAAATAAAAAGTGAACATGGTTGTGTTTTTAAGCTAATCTTATTTATTGCTCGATTAACGAGGGTCTAATAATTTAAGGTTTGTCCACTTTTGTGTGATGTAACATAAACGGATTTCATCATAACTTGACGGGTGTTACTAATAGAGTTGGACCATCTGAGTTCACCTCGTGATCCTGCGGGGTTCATGCTGTTCAATCTGTAGTTTTCTATGTAGAGTTTTGTGGACTTGTATCGCAGAAACCGGGGACTGAGTTATTAACAAAGTTCTAAAGTTCTAAAAGTCTAGTTTTTCGTCTTTTGTCTTTTAGTCATAGTATACAGATCTTAATCTCGAGCTCCTCCAGGAATGTGTCATTTGTCCTGAAAAAATAAGTTGGTTACAATTACAGATGAAAAAATAAGTTGGTTACAATTACAGATAAAAAATAAGTTGGTTACAATTACAGATGAAAAAATAAGTTGGTTACAATTACAGATGAAAAATAAGTTGGTTACAATTACAGATGAAAAATAAATTGGTTACAATTACAGATAAAAATAAGTTGGTTACAATTACAGATAAAAATAAGTTGGTTACAATTACAGATAAAAATAAGTTGGTTACAATTACAGATGAAAAAATAAGTTGGTTACAATTACAGATGAAAAAATAAGTTGGTTACAATTACAGATGAAAAATAAGTTGGTTACAATTACAGATAAAAATAAGTTGGTTACAATTACAGATGAAAAATTAAGTTGGTTACAATTACAGATGAAAAATAAAGTTGGTTACAATTACAGATGAAAAATAAAGTTGGTTACAATTACAGATGAAAAATAAGTTGGTTACAATTACAGATGAAAAATAAGTTGGTTACAATTACAGATGAAAAATAAGTTGGTTACAATTACAGATGAAAAAATAAGTTGGTTACAATTACAGATGAAAAAATAAGTTGGTTACAATTACAGATGAAAAATAAGTTGGTTACAATTACAGATAAAAATAAGTTGGTTACAATTACAGATGAAAAAATAAGTTGGTTACAATTACAGATGAAAAAATAAGTTGGTTACAATTACAGATGAAAAATAAGTTGGTTACAATTACAGATGAAAAATAAGTTGGTTACAATTACAGATAAAAATAAGTTGGTTACAATTACAGATGAAAAATAAGTTGGTTACAATTACAGATGAAAAAATAAGTTGGTTACAATTACAGATGAAAAAATAAGTTGGTTACAATTACAGATCAAAAATAAGTTGGTTACAATTACAGATGAAAAAATAAGTTGGTTACAATTACAGATAAAAATAAGTTGGTTACAATTACAGATAAAAAATAAGTTGGTTACAATTACAGATGAAAAATAAGTTGGTTACAATTACAGATGAAAAAATAAGTTGGTTACAATTACAGATGAAAAAATAAGTTGGTTACAATTACAGATAAAAATAAGTTGGTTACAATTACAGATGAAAAAATAAGTTGGTTACAATTACAGATAAAAAATAAGTTGGTTACAATTACAGATGAAAAATAAGTTGGTTACAATTACAGATGAAAAATAAGTTGGTTACAATTACAGATGAAAAATAAGTTGGTTACAATTACAGATAAAAAATAAGTTGGTTACAATTACAGATAAAAATAAGTTGGTTACAATTACAGATAAAAATAAGTTGGTTACAATTACAGATAAAAATAAGTTGGTTACAATTACAGATGAAAAAATAAGTTGGTTACAATTACAGATGAAAAAATAAGTTGGTTACAATTACAGATGAAAAAATAAGTTGGTTACAATTACAGATGAAAAATAAGTTGGTTACAATTACAGATAAAAAATAAGTTGGTTACAATTACAGATGAAAAAATAAGTTGGTTACAATTACAGATGAAAAAATAAGTTGGTTACAATTACAGATGAAAAATAAGTTGGTTACAATTACAGATAAAAATAAGTTGGTTACAATTACAGATGAAAAATAAGTTGGTTACAATTACAGATGAAAAAATAAGTTGGTTACAATTACAGATGAAAAAATAAGTTGGTTACAATTACAGATCAAAAAATAAGTTGGTTACAATTACAGATGAAAAATAAGTTGGTTACAATTACAGATAAAAATAAGTTGGTTACAATTACAGATAAAAAATAAGTTGGTTACAATTACAGATGAAAAAATAAGTTGGTTACAATTACAGATGAAAAAATAAGTTGGTTACAATTACAGATGAAAAAATAAGTTGGTTACAATTACAGATAAAAAATAAGTTGGTTACAATTACAGATGAAAAATAAGTTGGTTACAATTACAGATAAAAATAAGTTGGTTACAATTACAGATGAAAAATAAGTTGGTTACAATTACAGATGAAAAATAAGTTGGTTACAATTACAGATAAAAAAATAAGTTGGTTACAATTACAGATAAAAATAAGTTGGTTACAATTACAGATAAAAATAAGTTGGTTACAATTACAGATAAAAATAAGTTGGTTACAATTACAGATGAAAAATAAGTTGGTTACAATTACAGATGAAAAAATAAGTTGGTTACAATTACAGATGAAAAATAAGTTGGTTACAATTACAGATAAAAATAAGTTGGTTACAATTACAGATAAAAAATAAGTTGGTTACAATTACAGATGAAAAAATAAGTTGGTTACAATTACAGATGAAAAAATAAGTTGGTTACAATTACAGATAAAAATAAGTTGGTTACAATTACAGATAAAAAATAAGTTGGTTACAATTACAGATGAAAAAATAAGTTGGTTACAATTACAGATGAAAAAATAAGTTGGTTACAATTACAGATAAAAATAAGTTGGTTACAATTACAGATAAAAAATAAGTTGGTTACAATTACAGATGAAAAATAAGTTGGTTACAATTACAGATGAAAAAATAAGTTGGTTACAATTACAGATAAAAATAAGTTGGTTACAATTACAGATAAAAATAAGTTGGTTACAATTACAGATGAAAAATAAGTTGGTTACAATTACAGATGAAAAAATAAGTTGGTTACAATTACAGATGAAAAATAAGTTGGTTACAATTACAGATGAAAAATAAGTTGGTTACAATTACAGATAAAAATAAGTTGGTTACAATTACAGATGAAAAAATAAGTTGGTTACAATTACAGATGAAAAAATAAGTTGGTTACAATTACAGAATGACATGTTATTGATAGGATTATCTCACGTGATTGGTCAGTTTTATACAACAGGACTAAAGAAAGACCATCTCTACTGTCAATCTATTTATTTGTTTTAGGCTAATGCTAAAGACAGTTAGGGGTTATAATGGGTATCTTAAAAGACAGATAATGGCGTAAGGTCTGTCTAGACTGACTGTTTAGCAGTGATTAAGGACAGATCAATTCCAATATCATCTATCATATCTTTTTCTCTAAGAATTCCACAAACACCGTATTTATTTTTCCAGTTTTATGTAAGTTTAAAAAAATTATAAAGTTACATATAAATAAATTGTGCAGTTTTTTTAGGGTATTTTCTTTATAGAATCAATTCTTTGACATAAATTAACATTTATAATAGGTGGGAATTTCTACTAAATTAAGTTCACATTAGGGCCATTTTCAAATACTACTAAAATTTGTCCATGTGTGTATTGTGAAGTCATTACAATATAATGGCTTATTCTTTAAACAGATGCCAATGTTTAAACGCCTGAATATGTTAACACTTTACCAATTCGATACATCGGAGCACTTTTCTGGATTAACCTCCATCAAAGCCACAATTTTAACAGTTTTTGGTAAGTTTTTAGTAATTGATAATATTAAAAACTGGATAAGAAGAACGCCCCCAAAAAAAAAAAAAACAACAACAACAACAACAACAAAAAACACCAAAATTCTACAGGAAGTAAAGCTATATATATCTTTCGGATTCAAATCAATTAGTTTTGGTTAAACAAGGTTTTACTATGACATATAAAATTGTGAAATCAAACGGTCTTCAGCTGCAAATTGTAACGCAGACTAACAATGTTTAAATTGTTTTAACTATATGATTTTGACTCTGTGGAAGAAACAAATACAGGAAAGTTGGTCATACCAGTATTCCTTCAATACACAGATTTCTATTTTTGAGTGTATAAGACTTAGATTTAAATTGTAAGACATAAGGCAAAAAATCTAATTCCACTTAAAGCTTTAAAAGGCAACTATGTCAGTGTGAAATCCTATTAGTCTGAGTCGAGTGTACTATATATATATATATTTTAGCTGTATAGAAACTAAATAAAATATATGTTGTTAGTTTAAGACATGCGATGAGTATAGTGAATGTAGTGTTTCCTTTCTAATTTCCTATGTAAGAACAGTTGTCATACAATTTTTTTTTCAATATCTTTTCTTTTTCTTTTGAGGATATAATCAATAAGATTGAGTTTTGATTTCAATTTAAAAGTTGGTTTCTTGTAATAATTATTAAAGCTTCTGTGTATGGACAATAAACATAGTTGACTAGGTACAGAGCCCATGGTAATTTTTTTACAACTTCCTGTTATAATCCTCGGGTTTTGTCGATAAGTCGTTTAAGGAAATTACTTCCTAATGTCCATAACTTGACGTTTTCACAATCAACCGTAGGTTTGTAATTGTTACAATGTAATTAATGTCGTTAGAGCTTCAAACATGTTTAATGGTGATGCATTGTTAGTACTAGGAACCAATTAGCTAATTTTAAGCATCAGAAATTCAAATTAAAACTATGAATGATTGACATCCTGTATATCATATTTGATCATATTTGGCATGTATCATCCGAAATGCGAATATAACATTGTTGTAATCGAATTATTTTTACTAAAATTGCTGTTAAAGCCAATAATTGAAATCATTGGGAGGTGGGTGTACTGTGTTTTACTTCAGATAAATTATCAAGAGACATGACATATCCGATTCATTTCATAATTTGATTAAATTTCATCTTTAGAGAAATATTTATAAGCTGTATCTTGAGATAGTCTTTAAAAAAAATGAGAGTTAGATATAAATACGAATTAACAATTAGTATTTGAAGACTTTCAGAATTTTAGAACTTCCATAACATGAAAACAACTAAACGAATGATAGATAATTTCAAAGCTGAAGATATCATTTTGATAAACATGTCGAAATTGACATATTCTGCCTAAATTTGCCATGTTACAAATAAATCATGGCATTATTTAATATGAGCCAAAGACTTATCCACAAATATTTTACCCATAACGGTAGATAAAAGGTCGGTTATTTAAAAGTACCATATAAAATTGGCATGCAGATGTGTTTTTTTTTTTAATTCTACCATAAGATATTACCTAAACTACCAAATTACCAACCCAAACAGGAACAGATGTGAAAATTCGAAGGGAAAATACGTAACCACAAGTTTTTAAATAATATACGCTGTAATTTGAAAACTTCCATTCAATTGCATGTGTTGTACGTTGTTTATTAAAAAAAAAAAATAAAAAAGCAACAGCAACAGTAACAAAAACACAAAAAATAAAAATCAACCCAATATTTTCTGATTTAAATCTTATTGCAACTGGTAAATACATTGTAAACAAATTTGACAATTGTAATTGTTGAGAAAATCATATTTTCTAATTCTTATCTGATATGTTTGATTAAAAGTCATAATTCGACTTAAAGTTGCAAATATCGATTGAGTCAGTTGAATATATCTCGGACAGTAGGTCAAAATACATGTCATTTTCAATAAATGAACGGGTTAATCTTTTTCAAGTAACTAATATTTTGTTTGTTATTTCTTCTTCGATAAAAGTTTTTAACGTTAAATTTCTGCCAGTGTTTTTTTAAACGTTCAAATATGTATGGTTTCAAATGTATTCCATTAATAAGAAACTTCGGCCAGTCCAGTAATTTGTCTATTAAAAACAAAACAAATCATGAATACGTTTCCCAGTTTGAGTTATCTCGCTTGAAACACCGTATGAAACTGAATTACCGAATTGAATAAATAGCATTGAAATAAGATTGAGCATAAATAGACGCTTTAGTGTCCTTTAGAATATGTTTTCTCACTAAAATTTTCAATTAACCTGCAGAATAATCATACATTTGATTGTTGCTTGCTCATTTTTTCTCGTATTGATGCTAACAAAATAGTAACACCAATTATAATTACATTAGAAATTTCCCAATATTATTAATGATATCTTTGTTTACTTTATATATAATAAATGATATATTTATGCATTAAGGAACCTGCTTTTTTTATCCTTCTAGATATTGATTTTCTCTTTTGTTTTATCTTATGTATCACTGTTACAAGTTGGAGATATTTAATGTGGAAACACACCGACCACAAAAAAACTTTAATTGGCAACCTGCAATGAAATTTTGAAGTCTTATTTATTTCAATTTAAAAATACTTTATTTAGAAAGTAATTGAAATGGATTGAGGACTATATACATCCTTATCATATTTTTGATGAGGATATATATAGTCTTTAGCCTGCTATCTAATCCATTTCAATTACTTTCTAAATAAGATATTTGTCTTGATAAAATATCTGTCTTAATAAAATATTTGTCTTAATAAAATATTTGTCTTAATAAAATATTTCTTAATAAAATATAAATAATCTTATAATGTAATACGTGGTTTATGGTGTGTTTTCTGTGTCTGTGGCCTAACACTGTAATACCTCGGTTCAAGGTGCGTTTTCTGTGTCTGTGTCTTAACCGTGAATGTAATATTGTAATACGTGGTTCATGGTGTGTTTTCTGTGTCTGTGTCCTAACACTGTAATACCTTGTTCAGGTTGCGTTTTCTGTGTCTGTGTCTTAACCGTAAATGTAATATTGTAATACGTGGTTCATGGTGTGTTTTCTGTGTCTGTGTCCTAACACTGTAATACCTGGTTCAGGGAGCGTTTTCTGTGTCTGGGTCTGTGTCCAAACACTGTAATACCTGGTTCAGGGTGCGTTTTCTGTGTCTTTGTTTTAACAATTTAATAATGAAATACGTGGTTCATGTTGCGTTTTCTGTGTCTGTGTCCTAACACTGTAATACCTGGTTCAGGGTGCGTTTTCTGTGTCTATGTCTTAACAATGTTATACTGTAATACCTCGTTCATGGTGCGTTTTCTGTGTCTATGTCTTAACAATGTAATACTGTAATACGTGGTTCATGGTGCGTTTTCTGTTTACGTGTCCTAACAATGTTATACCTGGTTCTTGGTGCGTTTTCTGTATCTGTGTCATAACAATGTAATACGTGGTTCATGGTGCGTTTTCTGTTTATTTGTCCTAACAATGTTATACCTGGTTCATGGTGCATTTTCTGTTCCTGTGTCCTAACAATGTAATACCTGGTTCAGAGTGCATTTTCTGTTTCTGTGTCCTTACAATAAAATCAGTTGTTAAGGGTGCGTTTTCTGTTTCTGTGTCCTAACAATGTAATACCTGGTTGAGGGTGTGTTTTCTGTTTCTGTGTCTTAACAATGTAATACCTGATTCAGGGTGCGCTTATGTGTTTGTGTCTTAACAAAGTAGTAGCTTGTTCAGGAACTGATTGTGTTTTTCTATGTGTATATGATGGAAGAAACCAGGAGCTATGTTGTGGAGTATTTACATACACATATATAAAAAGTTGATGTCTATAGTCAACGTTCCACTTCGCTTCAGTTGGAAAATTTCTTATAATCTGCCTCCATATAAGAATCTGTTTATCTTAGATTATTTGACATTGGATGAATACTTCAGACTATCAACTCAATTGTATGACCCTGAAAAAGACTTCAGACTATCAACTCAATTGAATGACCTTGAAAAAGACTTCAGACTATCAACTCAATTGTATGACCTTGAAAAAGAGAGAATCACTCTTTAACTGGTGCTATCAATAATGTTTAAATACGATGAATAAGTACCGTGTACCTCTTTAGTAGACGTTCTAATTGATGTTGACATGTCTTCAATTAAAATATAATAAACAAGATCAAAGAGATTACTTTACTCTCTGGATGTATATGATAATTAGATATTATAAGAAATATATAAGCGTGTTTCGCAAGTTATTGACATATAACACTGTATAGTTTATGCCAAAACTGAATTAGCAAGACTGTCTGTTTGCACCAAAGGAAGTCATCACTGAAACTCTCAACAGATGGCTGTATTACAAGGACGTTCATGAATCTGAAGAAAACAACTTGATATGCAAAAGTGTTCAGTGATTGTATTATCATACCCATGTACACATTGTCACGGAAAGGTTAAAGGAAGTCATACGAATGAGGGGGGTGACACAGGGGTGCTCATTTCCCAAATCCTTCTCTTTTGGGAAATTTTCCCACTTCCCAAATTTTTTTGACCATTTTTCCCACTTCCCACTTTTTTTCCAATTCTCCCAAATCCCAGATTTTGGTTTTCCGTAATATCCTATTTGGAGCCACATATGTGTCTTACCTAGACTTTACTGGTCCAGATTCTTACTACAACATCAAGAAACAATGTCATTTAAGGCTTTTGTGAAAAAATAATAGGAAAAAAAAAAAAAAAACCACCAAAGGTAATAAAGCACTCCTGGATGACTATGAAAATAAATGCCTTCAATGCTTAAAACAACTCCCGTTTAGTTAACAGAACCCAAAACTTAAATGAACACAAAACCAACAGATCACAAAACCCAAAGCAGGGAATCTTCATACCAGACACAAAGTGTGATACAATTGATGAACAAGAATTACTGGTGTACACGCACGCCCAATAATGATCCCCCCTCTGTTTTTGTTTTTTTCCAAATTTTTCCAAATTTCGAGCCCTAGTTTCAGATTTTTAAAATAGCGCCACTTGAAACCTTGCGCAAAAGATGTGCCTGTTTCTCCTTTACAAGACCTATATAGCCATACCCCGTGACACCCCTCATTATTTTTCTCTAGAAGCCATGGAAAAGGCCACCCCCCCCTTGTTTTTTTTTAATTTTCAAATTTTGAGTAATAGTTTCAGATTTTTGTCGAGCCTGCGACTTTTGTCGCAAAAGCGAGACGTAGCGATCCTACATTCCGTTGTCGTCGGCGGCGTCCCCAAATATTCACTTTCTGAAATTTTAATAACTTTCTTAAACTTTCCTGGATTTCTGCCAAACTTGAACAGAAGCTTGTTTATGATCATAAGATAGTATACAGAAGTAAATTTTGTAAAAAAAAAATCGTGTTTATTCGTATTTTACTTATAAATGGACTTAGTTTTTCTGCCAGTTAACATTACATTCACTCTGTGGTTAAAGTTTTTAAAATTTTAATAACTTTCTTAAACTATCCTGGATTTCTACCAAACTTGGACAGAAGCTTGTTTATGATCAAAAGCTAGTATCTAGAAGGAAATTTTGTAAATAATTATTTACTGTTCTTCCGTATATTATTTATAAATTTACTTAGTTTTTCTTCCAGTTAACATTACATACAGTCTGCAGTTAAAGTTTTTAAAACATTTATTAGACTAATAACATGCATAAACCATCCTGGATTTTTACCAAACTTGGATAGAAGCTTCTTACAATCAAAAGATAGTATCTAGAGGAAAATTTTTAATATTTTTTCCCCATTTTTGTTGAGCCTTCGACTAACAGCAAAAGTTGGCGAGACACTGGATTCCGCGGTACCCTTACAAATTTTTTAACATAGCGCAACTCGAAACCTTGCGCAAACGATGCGCCTGTTTTTCCTCTACAAGACCTACATAGCAAATAAATCAAGAGTAAGTAAATTTTGACTCAAAATGGTCTATATATTTTTTATTTTCTATCATTAAAAGTTTCATTTCTGCTAATTTGTTTGTTAGTTCAATTAAATAAATGCAACAAAGGTGCTATTTTTCAGGGAAGGACTTCTTTTATGTTTTAAATTGAAAGGGTGGCATTAGTGGTCAATCCGTTGACAGGTGTAGATTTACTGTGGTACTGAATGTTACCATGAAAAGGGGAGTGGCAGAAGTGGTAAATCCCATTTCATGATAGAGATGTAAATTGCAATTTCTTGACGGAATTTCTACCTTTTAAATATTTTTTTTGAACGGCTGCTGTCTTTTAATTTTTCGGTTTTTAGATATATCGCCTTATTGTTCGCTAGTTATTGTTCGCTAGCTTCGGTCTGGTTCATGACATTGCCTATCCAGGCAACCTCAGGCCATTGCTTATCATTTGTACTTATTGTGGACAAAAGCTTTGTCATAGGAACATTTTTACATATTAAAGTTGGCAGAGGGTAGGATTTCCATACCCCAACTTTGGACCTCACATTGTCATTTGAAGTAGTTTCGTAAATTTACCCACCTGGGTCTTTGGATCCAGGCAACTGTAGGCCATTTTCTAACATTTGTACCTAGCGTAGACGAAAGCTTTGCCGTAGGGAATTTTAAATGAATCAAAGTTGGGAGGGGTATGGTCTCCATACTGTGGACCTCAGTTGTAGATGTTCTTAACTTACCCACCTGAGTCTTCGGGTCCAGTAAAATCTCAGGCCATTGCCTATCATTTGTACTTATTGTGTACAAGCTCTTTGCCGTAAGGAATTTTTACGTATTAACGTTGGGAGAGGATAGGCCGATCTCCATACCCCCTGACTTTGGACCTCAGTCGTAGAAGTGCCGTAAATTTACCAACCTGGGTCTTTGGATCCAGGCAACTGTAGGCCATTTTCTATCATTTGTACCTAGCATAGACAAAAGCTTTGCCGTAGGAATTTTAAACGAATCAAAGTTGGGAGGGGTATGGTCTCCATATCCCAACTGTGGACCTCAGTTGTAGATGTTCCGTAACTTTACCCACCTGGGTCTTTGGATCCAGGCAACCTTAGGCAATTGCTTATCATTTCAACCTCATGTGGACAAACGCTTTGTCATACGGGAATTTTTACGTATTAAAATTGGGAGAGGGTAGGTTGATCTTCATACCCCAACTTTGGACCTCAGTTGTAGAAGTTCCGTAAATTTACCCACCTGGGTCTTTGGATCCAGGAAACTGAAGGCCATTTTCTATCATTTGTACCTAGCGTAGACAAAAGCTTTGCCGTAGGGAATTTTAAACGAATTAAAATTTGGAGAGGTATTGTCTCCATATCCCAACTTTGGACCTCAGTTGTAGAAGTTCCGTAACTTTACCCACCTGAGTCTTTGGATCCAGGCAACCTCAGGCCATTGCTTATCATTTGTACTTATTGTGGACAAAAGCTTTGTCGTAGGTGAATATTTTTACAAATTAAAATCGGGAGGGGGTATGGTCTCCATACCCCACCTTTGAACCTCAGTTGTAGAAGTTCCGTAAATTTACCCACCTGGTTCTTTGGGTCTAGGCAACCATAGGCCATTGCCTATCATTTGTTTCTAGTGTGGAGAAAAACTTTGCCGAAGTGATTTTTTCTCAAATTAAAGTGGGATGGGTTAGAGTTAGGGGACACCACTTATCAGATACATCATGACCATTCATGCATTTTCACCATTCTTTTTTTTTAAATTTGTTTTGTGGGTTTTTCCCACATCCCACATTATGGTCATATCCCACTTCCTTCTTTTTTTTTCTTCTTTTTCCCAGATCCCACATCCCAAAAGTGTGTCACCCCCCTCACGAATATAGATGTCAATAAAAAGGGGTGTGGGGTATACGTCAGCGAGACAGCAAACAATCAACAAAGTAACACAAATACACTTAGATGACAGCATACAGCCTTCAATAGCAGACACGTGTCTATTCAATATGAAACTCATCAAAAATATAAATCGTCCCAAGTCTATAAAATTGTGAATATATATATATCGCGTTGATGTTTGCATGCACATTCCGTTTTATCAAAAACAATGAAATATCAGCTAATACGTTAAACATATATTATTAGATCTACTTGCCAAATAATCGAATGGTTCAATAAAATACTTTACAGTATCAGATACATATTAAAGAAATAAATGAACGACATCAATATGGAAAAGTGCTTAACATTAATGCACAAATTAAAAAAGAATAACAATAAAATTGAATGTTATGCAAATATTTTCAGTTAATTTAACAAAAAATTATAACTGATGATAATTTTTGTTAATTGAGGTGAACTCAAGTTTGATATTATTGGTTATGCATTAGTTGAATAATTTGTTTGGAAAGATATTATCAACGACTAGATAACAAGGTATAGAAAACGCTCCAACAGTTTATTTATCTGTTTAAAGATACGAAAGTTTGTTCATCATTATTCTAATTGATATTTATATTCTAGTACTTCTGAAGTATCACCTCTATGGAGAGTGGTTGATTAAGGTACTCCATCACCAACGTAATTATGTTCTTTTCTGAATATCTGTAGTTAATTGTAGACTTGATACATCATCTACTTTCAAAACTTGTGAAATTACATAAATCTTAAGATAAAAGAATTAAGGCGTCTTTGAATTACCTCAGATTTAACTATAATCAAATGAATATATTTTCTTTGTATCAACGATTAAATAAGGACTCAAGATAGCGATTTTGATAGTAAATTATATTCATATTTCAAAGAGTTGAAATGTTTTCTAATTGATGGTTTTGTTTTATGTCGAGGCAGTTTGTTTAAATTTGAGTGCATTTAATATGGTACGTTTAGGCCACAAAATGGTCTGATCACAAAGAACGCAGCGTTTTTAATGACCTTATAATTACCTTGCTTGTGATGTCTTGCTGATGGATAAATTAATATTGCATTCTAATGATCTCTGTTAATTATTTATAAATGTTAACAGCAAAAGAACTAAAAACAAGGTCCATCCTCCAATTTAAAAAAAAATATCTACAAAGAAATTTACACATACAAAAAAAATCTTTGTTGCACTTAAATATAAATTATAAATAACGATAAATTAAATGTGACCTTTACAAAAAAATCGGTTAACAAAATCATGATAATCTGTGTGCTTCTCTGTGTCGTTTTTTAAAACAAACAAGTTGAGAGCGATCGTGATCAGGATGGCCTAAGTAAGACAAAACACTTTGCCGGAAATCTGATTTTAGAGTAAATATTGAAAGCAGTTTACCGCACGTGTCGAATATCACATAAAAGCAAGACAAAACACAGACAAATATAAGACTGACAGAATGACATGAACTCTAAACGGAGCGAGAACACGCGACTCGATAGAGTAAGACCCTCCTGATATGCATATTTGAATCATAATATCAAAATGTTTTGTTTTCTTGTTAGCATGCCATACTTACCAACCGAAAGTTCTGAACAATGCCCTAAAACAAATTGGGCTACATTTCGTATCATATACCTGTTATCTAAGTGAGCCCGAAAAGAAAGTGTTTCAACATTTGATTTTAAAACCATTACATTGACGGGTCATCTTTTCAATTCTATAGTTATTTAACACCAATGCATTATAACAGCATTGCGTTTTTAGTGGTAATTACTTAATTTGTTTTGAAATATTCGGTTTTGAGGTTCCTGATGAAGGTATACAGGATGGGAATTTTTTAAACAAACACAGGAACATCTATACCGCTTCCGAAAACCTAAGAAATTCAAAAGTATAATTTAACAACATTTAGGTAAACACAATCACAATATTAAATTTATAAGATTCCAACCACTCGAAACGATCCAGAAACAACCAGGGCAATCGCATAAACTATTTGAAGATTCCCGTAAAATTATCGAACTTTCTTGGATTAAACGACTGCAGACAGCATATCCTCTGGTTCTAAACGACAAATACTGGGACAAGGAACATATCTAAAACTTCTTCTATTGATATTATGAATATTGTTGATAAAAGACAACGTAATAATAGGTCTCATGGCAAACGTATCAATCGAAATCAGCGAATTAAACATCGTATAAATTATACACTTTATGATCTCCTATCTATATTTAAAAACAATGGTAGGTATCAATTATTATGTAAACTGGGTCAAATACCAATTAGTAAATTACATAATATTTTCAAGGAGTGTGGCACAATCTCGTTCTTCAGCCCACTCTATGAATATTCGCGTATAATTACAGCCTTTTGCCACCATAGGCTGTTCCCGCGTATCGATGAACCTGAACATCATAAATGGCATTTTCTGAAAATTTAATATATTAACAGAGGAGTTGATTTCATCAACTTATCGAGTATATTCAATGACTCTACCATTCAAAACTTTATACCTCCCTATTTTGATAACACAGAACCACCTATTATTTCGTACACATACAAAAAACCCAGCAGAAGTTTAATTCTTAATTATAAGCCAGTAACATCAGACGTCAGTGTAGAAAATAATACTCCTCTAACTCGAGACTGTGATGAATCGTCGAGTTTTAGATATGATCCCTATGGCCATGTTATTATCGTTCAAGACCGAGAGGTTAACCATTTTTTTAAAAAGGACCAAAATATCGTCCTCCATCTAAAATAGATTGGAAACAGTGTCGTCAGGTTACAAAAGACCCTCTTTCATCATATTGTAAAAATTGCTGTAAACAGGAAAAACCTGATAAAATTCTCTTGATTCTTATTTAAATAAATGTATGAATGTTGTGGATATTCGAATATCACATTTTGAAAATAATTCAGAAATAAATAAAAGAGTACATAATACGCCTATATCTAGATTAAGAAACAAACTTCAAGTACTTTCAAAGCGGTTTGTTTTTGTACTGGCCGACAAAGCAGCCAACAATGTGGTGGTGGTATGCCGTAAATACTACACAGACGTTCTTAAGAATGCAAACATTCAAGTCAGTGCTCTCCACAGAGAGTCATATAGTAAACAATCATATCATAACCTCATCACAGCTTAAGGCCTCTTCTGAACATTTGAAGGTCCCTTCTATGTGTTGGTTACCTTAATTACACAAAAAAAAAAAAAAAAAACAGTAAAATATCGTTTCATCTCGGCCTCTAGTAAGTGTTCTTCAACTAAATTAATCTTTCAGTGCTTTTAACTAGTTCCTTAACTACTATCAAAGAACTTATCATTAACTTTTGTAATAAAATATATGAAAATGGTGGAATTAACTATTTTTGGAGTGTAAAAAAGTCTTTTGATGTTTTAGATAAATTACGCGCTTTTGATGGTCCTTTTGATTCTGTTGACAGTTTTGAATTTTCAACTCTTTACACTACACTACCACACATTCTTATCAAACAAAAGTTTTCCCTGTTTAATCAAATGGTCGTTTGGTAAATATGAATGCAAATATATTTGCTGCAACTCATTTAAAGCTTTCTTCTCTACTAATGAGAAAGATAAATTTGCTAGATATACTTACTGGAGGTGTGATGAGATGATTGAAGCTGTTAATTTTCTCCTTGATAATATTTATGTACGTTTCGGCAATAACGTTTATCGACAGGTTGTAGGCATTCCTATGGGCACCAATTGCGCCCCTTTAATAGCAGACTTGTTCTTGTATTATTATGATTCCCAGTGTATGACCAAACTCAGTAAAAACCCGTCTAAATTGCATTTAATTGATAAATTCAACAACACTTACCGTTATCTTGATAATATTTTTTCGTTAAATAATCAAGAATTTTCTAAATGTACTGCCGAAATTTACCCAAAGGAACTTACTTTAAATAAATCAAATATAAACGGTAATAACTTTCCTTTCCTAGATTTAGATATTTCAGTTTTACACGGGAAACTCTACACTAAAATTTACGACAAAAGGGACGATTTTTCGTTCCCTATTGTTAATTTTCCTTTTTGGACGGTGATGTTCCTTTGACACCATCTTACGGTGTTTATATATCACAACTCGTTCGCTATGCCCGTGTCTGTTGTGACGTTTTGGATTTCAATGAACGTAATCTATGTTTTACTGGTAAATTATCAAGTCAGGTATTTCGTTACCACAAATTACTTAAAACCTTTACTAAATTCTTCTATAGATATAAAACTTTGATTTTGAAGTTTGATTGTACCTGTAGAAAACTTATTTCAAACGGGATAGCACATCCTAATTTTTACGGAGATGTTGTTTATCGAGCCCGGAAATTTAGATACGATCCGGGTAAACTTATCGATACTTTGAATAAACTTATTCTAAAAGGTTACCAATTCAACACTGTAATTAGATCTTTGAATATTGTTTTTATTGGTATTATATTGATTTTGTTATCAGTAAATTAAAATCAAACTAAATATTATTTTTATATACATATGCACATTCATGACTCTACAATCTGTCGATACCTGCATCTTGGCATTTACAAGGTCGTGTTTTCTCTGACTGTTAATGACGTCTTTACACTAAATCAATTGGATGTTGAATGTGTACTGATTGATATTTTAGTCTTAGATGCATGATTTTTTGTATTAGTTGTTATTGGCTTTGAACTAGCTGTCAGTAACTGCGAGTACTCTCAGATCTATACTTAGTGTCTTTTTGTTGTGGGGATGTATTAGTACCCTGAGACGTCCACTCTTTGTTTTTGTTATATGTAGTTCTGTTTGTATGCATCTTATGATTTAAGCCTTTTTCCGTAAGTGCATTGCATGTTTGTTATCATTCAAAAGAACGCTTACACTTCACAATTCTTGTGTAAAGTACATGTTCAACATAACAATTGTGTCGTTAAATAATAATTTAATTTTGGATGTAACGCGTCTTCTGATTGGCTGACGTTGTTTTGTTTATCAGCTCATAGACATAATTTTGTCATGTGACCGTGACGTCATCAACGTTTTTTCATGGTTTACTCCGGTTTAAAATGGAATATAGAATTAAATTATAAGAAATGACTGTAATATTTTTTCTGTCTATTCGAATTAACATAAAAAATGTGGTGCACACTTTAAAATAACCCGCTACGCGGGTTTTTCAGTGTGCACCACATTTTTGATGTTATTTCTTCATAGACAGAAAAAATATTACAGTCATTCCTTAAATCAAAGACCTAAAATTAGATTCAATTAGGTTAATTTTAGTTTATTTTGTATTTTGTTATTTTTCTATTTTGGTTTATTATATAATACAGATATCAATGGTAAAGCTATGCAAAGTTTTCTATAATAGCAAAGCTACTATCTGTCATTATTAAAGACATAATTACTAGATATGTAGATATAAATTGTTTATGATTGCTTAAGACTCCTAAAAAGTGGAAAAGTTTTACTTCCAATATTGCTTTTATGTTGCTAGTGAAAGAGTTCGACTTCCAACATTGCTTTTATGTTGCTAGTGAAAGAGTTCGACTTCCAATATTGTTTCTAGGTTGCTAGTGAGAGAGTTTGACTTCCAATATTGATTTTAAATTAGTAGTAAGAGGTCTTGACTTCGAATATTGCTTTGATATTGCTAATGAAAGACTTCAACTTCCGATATTGTTTTGATCTTGCTAGTGAAAGAGTTTGACCTCGAATATTGCTTCAATGTTGCTAGTGAAAATTCGACTTCCAACATTGCTTTGATGTTGCTAGTGAAAGAGTTCGACTTCAAATATTGCTTTGATGTAGCTATAGTGAAAGATCAAGTTCGACTTTGAACATTTTGAATGATGTTTAATGAAGTTATAAAATACTTAGTTTGGAATTTATTGGTGTTATTTCTAGTAAAATATTAATAGGGTTTTACTACATGTTTAGTATTGCTATACAATCTGTTGAGTTTTTAATCTCCATTTTTTTGTAATTATTAATACAGGCAAAGAAATATGCTATTGGGAATTTATTTCTCACTCTAATGAACTAACACTAACACATAGAAGATCATATTCAAAATTTTATCACAATAAACTTATTCACCATTTAATTTCGCAGATATTTGTTTATATATTGTAATAAAGGAGACCCACCAAGTTGTTACATGCTACAGCATTCAACATAATGAAAACTCCGGCCACTTTGGAAACTACGAAACTGAGGAAAAGGGGTGTTCGATTGAGAACGGAAAGTGGTTAATAATCTAGAACCAATTCCAGTCGCATGAAGCGTACTGATTCCTGTGGCCACTTTAACAAGTGAAGTCATTTATACAATTGCAATGTAAGAATGAAACTAAGGAATGCCGCTTATGTAGTGGAATACGGTTGTTCTACCTACGATAAAACGAGAAGGAGGTTAAATTCTCTTTAGAAAAATGTAAAGAACATGTTTATATTCCACCAAACAAAAGCTTCTATGATGTATGCATGTGTTGACATGTATTTACTGACTTGCAGATTATTCGGTCGTACCTTCAACCCTGATAAAGTTAGTTCAAGAGATAAAATACTGCAAATAATTCATTTCATTGCGGTTGAGATAAAATATAGATTATCTTAATTTAAAAGATAAGTCTTGAAATATCACAGTCAGAAAACTGCAAGTAAGCAAAGCCAAAAATGACGTGTATCAGTCAAGTTTTCAATCTTTTACTGATTTTTTAAAAATTTTGGAAGAGTTTCACCATTAGAATTGGTGATACGATACATAATTTTGTATTAAGATTGACAGCCGACGCTGTGCTGAATGATTTCTGGTAGCATTGCTTAACATCATATAAAAACATTTTTCTTTTTGATGCAAGGTAATTGTCCCATGCTCCTATTTTTAAAATAATTGAGGTGTAATTGAGGTGTGTACATTCCTTGATATTTCGCTTATACTAGTAAAGGACAAATAATTATATATACGCCAAAAAAAGATGCTTTATGCGTATCCACAAATGCTTGTCCTTCAATGAAGACAACATCGCTGTCCCATGACGTATACCTTGCATCTCCATTTGTTGATATGACAATACCTTCTTTCAATGTATATGTCCCTTTTGCTTGTGTATGCTTTACTATTTTAGTGAATTGACTAAAGGGGTGAGAGAATGGTACTAAACATTTTATGTATATACTTAGTTCCAGTATTACTTTATGCACCTCGATTAAATTTGTCAGAAATAAAATAAGATCATTAGGTTCTTAATTTCTTTCACCTTCTCCAGTCGGAAGTATCCTGGTATATATCAATATTAAATTATTTTGAGAAATATTCAAGAGTTGGTAATTATCTATCATAATGCGAGGTACGTACGTAATGATTTCCGTAACATAAATACGATAGCATTTCCATCAACATTCTGTAACTATGTAAACTTTGGGCATTGTCCATTAAAATTCCCACTTTTCTCTGACAAGTAATTTATATTCTTTAATTATAGAACGTTAATTCTTTAATAAACAAACAACAGGCAATGAACCAATTAAAAAAAACGAAAAAAATTACTAATCGCCGGTAACATTTTTATGTATAAATAGCAGAATGAAATCGAAAGTGTTTATTATAAATGGAGCATTTCTAAAAAGTTCCGTTAAGTGTCAGCAGGTGTGGGTTAGCGCTGTGCTTACTGGTCTGCTACTAGATTCTGTTGTAGGATTTAAAATCTTGTACTTAATAATTAGTGTTGATGATTTTACAAGCAGGTTTAAATGTTTTATACGTTTGATCTTAAGGTTTTCAAAAGTAAATATTACATTTTTGATTTTTTTAATGGCATAATTGTGAGAGAGAGTGTGCTGATTATGTTAACGTTTACTCGTAAGCGATGGAATTAAAATAACATGCATGCTTGATATTTTTCGTGAATGGCTAAGTTGACATAGTAAACACCACTCTTAATGGTCAAGCAATGAACATTTCTAATAGAGTGTAGAATTTGTTTTGATAGAACTTCCGTAACAGTTCTGCTACATTTATATTGGTTCAGTAATGATGGTTTCACCAATTTATAGTTTATGAAATATGCATGTTCTTTTTCTATAACCAAGGTAATAATATCCCCGGTCTATAAATGTACCTGAAACAATAGTTTAACTTTGAGAGCAGTATCAGTTGAAGTTTTACTTTAAAAATCGGTTATCAGTATTTGAATAAGAACATTATAATGGTATTTTCCTGTAATTGAAATATTCTTAAAATGCCATATAGTATTAACTGTGACTAGAAAATTGAACAATATAAATAAGAAGATGTGGTATGAGAGTAAACAATTATAGGCCAAAGTACGGCCTTCAACACGGAGCCTTGGCTCACACCGAACATCAAGCTAAAAAAGGGCCCCAAAATGACTAGTGTAAAACAATTCAAACAGGAAAACCAACGGTCTAATCTATATAAAAAACGAGAAACGAGAAACACTTGAACCACACCAACAAACGACAACCACTGAACAACAGGCTCCCGACTTGGGACAGGTGCATACAAAAGTATTCTTCAATGTTCTGAGACCGCGGACCTTGCCTAATGTGACGCTGGACTTTATGAACAGATTTGCATATGTAGTTACTAGAATGCATATACAGCAGGTAGTCCTTTTGTAATTTTTTGGCTTTAATTATGTATCATCTAGCCTTTTCTTTGCTCCTCTTATTACGATAAAAGGTCGATTAAATAATTGTCCTACATAGTGCGAGAAAGATTTTATTCAAAGAAGAAACATTCCATAGATCCATGGAGACATGATATTAATTTAATAAATGTGTTGCTTTGGCAAAATGATTGCTTATATGATATAAATCGTTCCATCACTCCTACGAGCCTATTTATACATTTATTTCACGTCTTTTTGTAATAATATGGCTCGTACTAGAATAGTTAACGACACAACGTACTAATCATAGTAAAGTTTCTGATGAAAAATTGGCTTTTATTTTGTGACCAGTAATAGCCGTCCTTCTCTGCAAATGATTCATGTCCAATTGTGGATGAATGTACGTACGAAAAGTAAGCTGTAGAGTCTAATACATTGTAAAAATAAATCAATATATCAGCTTCAATAAACCGGAAGTACTGTCAGTTATTGCTCAATTATTATAACCCGCTCAATAATGTTGACTAAAGGTGACCATTATGTCATTTATGGACATGAAATTTTACAAAATATTTTTTTTTGCGAACATGAACTAGCACATCAGAGGAAGTGAAAGCTTGTTTCACGTTATGACATAACAAGATGAAGCTTTGAAGCTTTGAACCAAATGGCAGGAAAGACAGAAGTAAACCAGTATAACATACTGGGCGTAATAAATATGCGTTAGTTATACGAATTATTGGGTATATGTTCTTAAAAATGTAAGTTTTGTCAATGTTATAATTCAAAATGTTTGCTGTAGAGTTTTTGGGTGGGGATTCATTCTTAAACACAATAGATCCGGCACTTCATATCAAAATAAATCTGTTTTTATGGTAATATCTAGAATAGTATTTAAAAAAATGAAAACATAGTAATATGGAATCAAAGAATATTTGTGGATCAAACGTTGATTCTTTGAAAGTTTTATTGAAACGTTTAACTACAAATATGTAATTATACACCAATGATTACTGCATATAAAATTATCAGTAAAACTTTGGAATTACTTGACATCAAATGTTGTACAAATGTTGTACAAGCGTTATGTAATTCGTGTTCTTTTTCAGCCAATTAACATAATGTTGAAAGACTGTGATGTAATTTGTTCTCCATTCTATTTGTAATTAAACCTAGTAACATGTTATTAATTTGAGTGATGTCTTACTTAATTAATCTTGTAGAAAATCTTCTGTTCGATCTTATAGAAATAATTTGATTTTTCTCAAGTGTATTGTACCTATAATAGACATAACGAACCCATTCAAATCATAAAAAACATAGGTCTATACGGTAAATGTTACTTAATTCTCGTCAAAACTACAAATAATTCGTAAAGAAATATGGGGTTCGATATCATTGTTGGCTATAAATGCAGTTATACTGTTTCTGTATAAAAATGAACAAATTCTCCCTTTTTCATAAGTTCATTTATCTGATAAGTGTTTTTGCATATGTTGATTCGTTATAATCATTAAATTAAATTGAGCTGCGTCGGATAGAAATCGACCTTATGCAAATGAATATCAATGCATCTGTTAACATATTTCGGGTTGAAAAAATCTCTATGCCAATTCTGTAACTGTTTGAAAATTTAGTTGATATAAGACCCTACATCACAGACCAAAGTTCATCTTTTATTTCGTAGTTTTATGTTCCGAAATCAGTTAACGTCTTATACATGTACACGTAAGGTCAATTTCTATCCGACGCAGCTCATTTTATGACTACAGCAAATATTAGAAACGATTCATAATAGTTTCCTTATTGTAAATATTTCAAGTATGTATTAGAGGTACTTTTTTAGGTTCAATCTTGAGGCATTCATTTCAATTGTTGTACCCCTTTTCACCTTTTTAATCGAGTATATATTTATAATTTCAAGTTTGACTTCATAAGTTGGTTAAACTTGTGTCCGATCCTTTTTGTATATTTGAGCAAATAAAATCGTTATAAACTAAACTTAATAATTTCAAATAGAGCAGACAAACTTGAAATTTATGTGATAACAACAAAATAATCACGAATTACTTAATGACGTATTAAATGACGTACTTTATGACGTATTAAATGGAGTTTGTTTCTTTATTTTGTTTGCTAACGTAATGAATAAACAGCCTCGTCTCCAATCTTCCATTCAAAACACGTAGCACATGGGTCATTTATAAGATACTTTTCATTTTTACATTTGTATAAACCATAATTAGTATTACTGTCAATTATAATGAATTTTGCTTTCAGATTCAGGACAATTGATAAAAACGACATATGTACGTGCTTTTCATTATAATGCTGGAATTGGATAAATTCAAAAACATCTTCATTATATGAATTTAAATTGAAATTAACTGGATTCCTACACCGCTTTCTAGAGGCGTCTGTACGCGATATGTCATAGTTTGATAATGAATTTCTAAGAATGGTTCCTCTTGCTTAATAGAAAAGAAAATATTTGCAGTTATAATGATTCAACAAAATTGGCAAGTCAAAAAAAAAAGTAAAGTGCCTTTGGTCAATTATAGGATAATCTTAAGATTTGTGTAACAACTATATTTTATTTCTTTAAAAAACAAAATTTACTTTTAACATTTTGACTATTGACTGAAATGGGAAATTCATTTGATATCAGATTGAAATGTTGTAAATTTATATTTTTTAATGAACAAATTCGAGAACTTCCAACGAACGCGTTTACCTGTTTATCTCCGTTTTAATTCATACAATAAATCACATAAACCATATAACAGTGCCGATTCTTACAACAAGTCATTTGAATCGTTTATTCACTTTGCTCACAAGAAAATAGCTTCACTTGGAACTAATTGAATTCATGTTTTTTTTCAGTTTACACGCAAGTATTTCTCAGGGGCATCTCGATAATAATAAATAACAGACATATTCAGTAAAGTACATAAAACATATTTCCCATAACTTTTTAAATGATAGAAAACTAAATTTTCTGTCAGCTTCGTATAGATATTGCGTCTTTTTATAAATAATGATAGAATATCCGTCCGCGTATTATAAGTATCAACGTCATCACGACTTAGTGTCTGTATCATACCAAAGTAGCTTTAGATAAAAACACAAAGTTAACTTTCCTTTCCTTTGTAATATGGTCAAGTTGTGGTTTTCTTCTTTTGTCGGATTTCCTAGTATGTCCGTAGCATGCTTTATTACAGCATTGTCCTCGATTTGAACGAAAATATTGTTTTCAGTTATAAAACAATCAATTTAAACGAGCTGCTTCGGATAGAAATCGACCTTATGCAAGTCCACGTGTACGTGTACATGTATAAGACGTTAACTGATTTCGGAACATAAAACTACGAAATAAATGATGAACTTTGGTCTGTGATGTAGGGTCTTATATCAACTAAATTTTCAAACAGTTACAGAATTGGCATAGAGATTTTTTCAACCCGAAATATGTTAACAGATGCATTGATATTCATTTGCATAAGGTCGATTTCTATCCGACGCAGCTCAAACGTAAATGTTTACTAAGTGTAACACCAAGTTTTACGGTGTATTAATTTTTATTGATGTGTCCTTTTAGTCATTCTGTAATGGAGATATTAGAGTTTTTGAAATGCCGTTCTGTGCACCTTTTTGAGGCTTGAATGTTTTATAAAGTCTATTAAAAGCAATATGACTTTTTTCAAATCGAGGAAAACTTGTATGCATGTTTACCGTATAAGCCATACCGGTTATGAAGCTTTTCATTTTTTGCGAAGAGATTAAAACCTTAACATTAAAATGAAATGAAATGGTATTGGTTTCTAGGGAAAAAGAATATGTGTGAAAAAGATAGAATATATAATACACGACGTAATACAAAGATATGGAATATACTTATAGATTATCGTTGGTTATCTCAACGAGATTGATTTTCTCGCTTGAGCCGGTACGGCGAAAGCGAGAAAAGCAATCGAGTTGAGATGACCAATGATAATCTGTTTATCGCTATTTTACCTATGAAGACGTTGTTAATTTCCTTGACAACGGCACGTGTTCCCTTAGTTTCTAGCGATAATTTTCATGTCACTCGACTCCGTTTTCATATCACTCGACTCCGTTGAGAAAGGAAATTATCAGTAAGCAAGATCAAAGGAAAAATTCGTAAAATAGCGATTAACATGATTACCCAGTATGTCTTCAGCATTCATGATTGCAGCATAGTCCTCGATTTAACGAACATACATATTTCAGCTATAAAAAAAAAACGAATAATTTAAGTTCATAAACGTTTACTAATTGTTACACCAAGTTTAACAAAAAGTAAGAAGTAGTAATGTGTATGGTGTTATTTGAAATTAAGAACCGGATTGTTTTGAATATCTTAAACTCACAACAGCAGTGTAAACTGCATTTATTATATGTCTATAATAGCCGGACATTTTTTTTTATCTTGTAGACGTTTTGTCTGTTGTCGTCATTTAAAAATCTAAACAATTTCCTTCTTTTAAGTCTCTTGAGTAAACTGTCAGACTTCATATTTCCTAGATCGGTATGGAGAAAAACAATAAGACTGTAAATCAAGGTCATTAAGCAGAACGTCACAGGAGAAATCTCAGTAATTGTTGCTGTCGTAAATCAAACGAAGCAAACCTAATTGGTTTCATTCATACTGTCGGACTTCTAAAGTTAAATTGTCACGACTCCAGGAAAAAGCACTGAAACAAGTTAGATGAGTAGATAAGATATGAGGCCAATTTTCAGTGAACTTATGATGTACTGTTACACCACTGTCCCAGGTTAGGAGGAGGGTTTGGCGCCAGCAAACATGTTTAACCCCGCTTAATTCTGTATGTGGCTGTCCCAAGTCAGGAGCATTTAATTCAGTGGTTTCCGTTTGTTGCTGTATATCTTACTTGTTTTTCGTTTGTTGTTTTGAAGCTTACTATGCGGTATGGGGTTTGCTCATTGTTAAAGCCAAACGGTGATCAATATTTGTTAACTTCTATGTCATTTGGTCTCTTGTGGATAGTTGTCTCATGGGCGATCATACCACATATTCTTATTTTGTATATTAACAGATATTTAAATAGGATAAGCGAGGGGTCACAGCTAGCATCCTACCTTGTCGGAATACCTAAACTAGGGGTATCCGACAGAGCACCGAGAGTCAATAGCTTACCATGTCGGAACATATTTGATAGCATCCTACCTTGTCGGTATACCTAAACTAAGGGTATCCGACAGAGCACCGAGAGTCAATAGCTTACCATGTCGGAACATTAATGATAGCACCCTACCTTGTCGGAATACCTAAACTAAGGGTATCCGACAGAGCACCGAGAGTCAATAGCTTACCATGTCGGAACCTAGTTGATAGCACTCTACCTTGTCGGTATACCTAAACTAAGGGTATCCGACAAAGCACCGAGAGTCAATAGCTTACCATGTCGGAACATAGTTGATAGCACCCTACCTTGTCAGAATACCTAAACTAAGGGTATCCGACAAAGCACCGAGAGTCAATAGCTTACCATGTCGGAGCATAGTTGATAGCACCCTACCTTGTCGGAATACCTAAACTAAGGGTATCCGACAAAGCACCGAGAGTCAATAGCTTACCATGTCGGAGCATAGTTGATAGCACCCTACCTTGTCGGAATACCTAAACTAAGGGTATCCGACAAAGCACCGAGAGTCAATAGCTTACCATGTCGGAGCACAGTTGATAGCACTCTACCTTGTCGGAATACCTAAACTAAGGGTATCCGACAAAGCACCGAGAGTCAATAGCTTACCATGTCGGAACATAGTTGATAGCACCCTACCTTGTCGATATACCTAAACTAAGGGTATCCGACAAAGCACCGAGAGGCAATAGCTTACCATGTCGGAGCATAGTTGATAGCATTCTACCTTGTCGGAATACCTAAACTAAGGGTATCCGACAAAGCACCGAGAGTCAATAGCTTACCATGTCGGAGCATAGTTGATAGCACCCTACCTTGTCGGAATACCTAAACTAAGGGTATCCGACAAAGCACCGAGAGTCAATAGCTTACCATGTCGGAGCACAGTTGATAGCACTCTACCTTGTCGGAATACCTAAACTAAGGGTATCCGACAAAGCACCGAGAGTCAATATCTTACCATGTCGGAGCATAGTTGATAGCATTCTACCTTGTTGGAATACCTAAACTAAGGGTATCCGACAGAGCAGCGAGAGTCAATAGCTTACCATGTCGGAACATAGTTGATAGCACCCTACCTTGTCGGAATACCTAAACTAAGGGTATCCGACAAAGCACCGAGAGTCAATAGCTTACCATGTCGGAACATAGTTGATAGCATTCTACCTTGTCGTATATGTAACAACTAAACCAGCATACAATTAACAGTTAGAACCTTCCGTGTCGGAACACATAGACAACTAACTGCCAAAATGAACTATTCTTTGTTACAATCTAATATCGACCGCTGTAAATCGAGCAATTGATGAGTCTTAGAATTTATGCAGATGAAACTCCCGTCTGACGTACTCAATTATAAACCTTATATCTTTGATCAGATACTATTTAGAGCAAAAACGTTATGGATAGTGTAAAAAATGCGATGTAATTATTAAATTTGGGGTGATATTCATTTACCCAATGTTTCTTATATCAGACATTTAAGTCAGCTATGTAGATTTAAAACTAGTTACTTACGGCCTAAAGATATCTTTAAATCCGTTTTTGTTGAAAAAAAAAAATCTATCGTGTATATGGAGATCGAAATTTGGCCTCATTATTCTCTTAAATTGTAATGTTCTAAATAAAAATAATAAATGTCCAGAAAACACTAAGAAATTGACCAACATGTATGTCAATTTGAGGACACTGACCAATGGTTTGAACTCTACGTGTACTGTCTAATCAAATATACACGATGAAAGAAAACAATTATTAAGTTAATTGATATGAACCAATCAAATGCATTCCTCGATGTTTTTTCATGCCTAAACTTTTCTCTCAAATCTCGAATGCACAAAGGAGATTAATTATAAAACCTGGACGCCATTCAAGTACATTTTATAGACTCTTCAATATACCAACTCGCTGTAATGACAAAAACTTCCACAGTTTATCTGTCTATTTTACCATGACTTAAATATATACATATCTTCTGATGAACGGAAACATGCATTTTGATATAATTTTCTACGACTACCAAAAGATAAATAGGTGTAATTTTCAAAAACAGCCTACAATATGGCTTGTAAAAGTCCGATATGAGTGACTTTTATATCGGGTAATGAGGAATACATGTAAACATAATGGTCAATGGTCTCATAAAATGTGGGAATATAGTCTAGCCAAAATAAAATTGCTTTGAAAAGTCGAAAATTATCAAGACGCTTTTTTCACTGAGAACATGTCTCTGCCATTAGATATGATGGTTTATATAAGAACTATAACTGCGATCAGATTCTTTTCTGTGTATTATTGCAGTAATTTTTGTTGTTGTAAATATTACATACAAAAGGTATACATGCACTACTTAAATTTCCTCAAGGATTTTAATTTCAACGTCATGATTTTTTAAAAAGATTATTTTCAATCTTCTGCAATAAGAGGGTATATAGATTGGTAGATGTCAATTCGAGGCTCCACGAACAGACAGTCAATAACAGAGCTGTTCACTTGATAAATGTTGGCTGTTTTTATTGTATGTATATATCCACAGCATATCACTCTATCCCAAACATTAAACATTAACTCCGGACCGAGTAAGACCAGTGAACGCGTCTCCTTTTAACCGTCAAATACCAGAGAGTAGAGCATCCCAGAATGTGAGCATTTCAATTTCAACGAATGCGACTCGTGTTTAAGTTTCCCATCATGATTTCCTTGAAAGAGTGACTGCTTAAAAGGAAACTATTGTATCAAGGGTCCCAAGAGGTAAAGTTTAAGTTATCCTTTCGAAAGTTTCATCTTGACAGCAATACGACTGGTTCCTCATGTAGAGCAAAACTACTTACCTTTCGTAGTGCCTTTGTGTACACCTAATTTTGTTGTTTTTTTGTTGCTCACTCCTTAGTTTCTGAATAATGTTCGTTTTGACAATGATGATGTCGTCTGTTTTTATTGAAGTTATGATTTTTGATTGGTCCCGTGGTATCTTCTCCTTTGATAAAGATGAAAAAAGTGTGTCTAAGTAGCATACATGATGATCATAAATATCTCGTGTGACGTAAGTTTATTGGTTTTAGGGTTTAGAGTGATATAGTGCTTTAAAATTGCCTACCCATATGCATAACGTATATATAAATAGCAATTGGACCTCCATTTTAATAAAATGATCTCAAATCCCTCCCCGACGTGCATGCATTTTACATCATTATGTAATTATTTACAGTCATCACGGGAGATAACTTTAAGTGCGGATTAAGTGCAGATTAAACAGACAAATTTACGAAAGTAAATATCGGCTTAATGTTACACAATTTATATACTATACATGCATGTATTGTCAATACTCATAAATGAATCTACAAGGCTTAGCATTATCATTTTGAAGGTTATATTTTTTTTTAAAGTTCTGCATGATTAGGATTAGCTGCAATTAAAAGTTTAAAGTACATTTCAGAAGAGTTACACATTTTCAAAGTTTAAAAATGGCAAAGTGAATGTAAAATTGATAGAGTGGATGTACATTTTGCTAATTAATTGCTTGTGCTTTTCCACATATCTGATGATTGCTTATAAAATAAGTCCAATCTATACCATATATATATATATATATATATACAAGTCTAAATTGAAAACAACGTTCAAACCTATGATTGCGTTGGATAAAACCGCAATTTTATACGTGTGCATGCAAAACAAATTTCTTGTTAGAGGGTCTAAATACAGCACAAACAACATTTTCCAAAAGACCAAAAAGTGAAAAGTATATTTTAACAAAACGCATTTGACTAACAGGTCGAACAACAAATGTTCTTAAACCCTGCTGACTGCCATTGGCGATTGCCAAATAAACAGATCACCGATGTAATAAATGGATCTTAATTATAAATTTAATACTAAACAGAAAACAGTAAACTTGCGGAAAGATGATATACCGCAAACAAAAGGTGCAAAGCTTTTTGTACACCATATCCGGATTTCGACAATTAATGTCTCTTCAGTGATGTTAGGAATCGAAACGGTATTTGAAAGCCATATATATATATATATATATATATATATATATATATATATATATATATATATATATATATATATATAAAAAAAAAAAATGCAAGAGATTATTAACAACTTACAATCTAGGTATTTGAGCATTTCTAGTATAAGCCAATAATTTGTCTCTCTTATTACACAGACAACAATCCTGTTTCATTTGTTCACTTATTGTATAGACGTTGGTCAATTGTTTACTTCTTGTTGTCTTTTTTAGTTATTTGTGTCATAGGGTATCTGTTTATTTGGCTTATACCACACGTCAGTTTTATTCATATCCATTAATATGAATAAATTTAAACAGATGTTTGACAGAGAATGCCCTCTATCTAAATATTAAAACCGACTTTATGTTTCTCAGCCTTCGGTTTTCGAGGCATAATTTTCCCCTAATTGATTACATTAAAATGTTTCAACAAATTCTTTAATATCGACTTGACATGCCTGCACTTCTGCAAAATTGAACTTGGAGATTATATACTGTACACTGAAGAATGATATGTGATGATTGGGATTTTAATGGAATATTGTTGACCTACATTTTACTCTTATATACGAATGAGACATGGGAACTGTGCATCAAACGTATTGCTATATACCGACCTTTATACATAACTGTTAGAGTCCTGCTGGGAAAATGCATTATGCCTCGGCTTTCTGTCCAGATAATTAGAAAATGTATAGAATATATAACAAATCATGGTGTTATATAATTTTTCAATTTCAAACCGCTGCAATAAATCAATTTAACTGGCAGATAGTATGGTTTGACACATTTTTGTCCAATTGTTGTCATTGGTTGCTGTCTGACATGAATTGCTTTTCGTTTCATGTTATTACCTTAAATCACACCTTTGGTTTTCTCTTGGTTTTTTAATTGTATGATATAATATTTTCCCAGAGCCTTTTATGGCTTCCTATACAGTATATGTTTTGTTAGGGGCCTTACATGACCTGTATATATATATATAAAAATAAAGAAATGTGGGATGATTGCCAATGAGACAACTATCTACCAAAGTTTAAATGAAGTGGATGTAAGCAATTAATACCAGTTGTTTACCTTCTTGTCCTTTGGTTATTTGGTAGATAATTGTCTCATTGGAAACCATACCTCATCTCCTTTATATGTATGCCGGAAGTAGACGACACTCGTACACTACGTGCATACTATGTTTAACACACCTTCTTTTTCTTAAAGGAGCCTCGGTGTGGCCGAGTGGTCTAAGAAGTCCAACTACTGTATCACTAGCTTGTCAACACTCAGGTTGTGAGTTCGAATCCCACACGTGGCAGGTGCATTCGACTCTAATCTTAATGGACTAGGATTGTCAGTTTTCCTAACGAAAGTCGGTGGTTCTCTCCGGGCACTCAAGCTTCCTCCACCAATAAAAACTAACCGCCACTAAATATCACAATAGTGTTGAAAGTGGCGTTAAACACCAATCAATCAATTAATCAATCTTTTTCTTACAAGAGGGGGTCTTCAACATACAAATTTTAGGACAGAAGTCCGTCTTGGTTTTAACACCTCCCCATTCATGGCTTAATTTTTGCGAAAGTCCCTACCCATACATATATTTCAAAGATAAGCATAACCCATTTATACATTTCCCTGCTATCAGAGATATCTTACATGGGATCATTTATATTATTGTTAAAAAGATCGGTACCAAGTTATTTTTTACCTATGAACAGAAGATGAAAAGTATGACCCATTAACATATTAATGTCTAACCATTGTTGTATAACTCAGTAAAATTGCATTTCATAGATATTTTGATACTCGAAAGACCAGCGGTAGGTCTGTGTATACCTTTTTAAAGGAAGAGACACTGCTTTTTCTTCATTCTCCTAGCATTAGGTTTGTCTTTTGTGTACATAAGTAGGTGACGGAAGTCAACTTTAGAGCGCTGTGATCGGATGCAAGGGTATAACACATTGTTTTTATTTATTTATCAGGCATAACTGTTTTGTCCAGGTTTTTATTATAAAAAGTGGGAAATTTAGAAACTGTTAGTATTGTCGCCTATGGAGGAAAAAAATACATGTGTGAATTTATTATGTTATAGATAATGCATATTGTATCACGGTAACTAACAAATGAATCGAATGCTTAAGTAAATTATTGTTTGAATTTTAATCAGGGTAAAATAATGATCTTATACTGGTCATTATTATATGCATTGAAGCAAATTTCATTGAAACTTGGTATCGTCGGTGTGGATTCTTCAAAGGAAGACCTATCGTTCTGAAAGAAAATAACTCCATATAGGTATATAATTAATAATTTAGATTGTACTTGTATTGGAAATGACAATTTAAGTTATACCAAAAAACATCAAGCTAACAATAAACCATGATAAATAATCTGACTTAATGAAAAATTAAGGAAGTGACAAGTACATTGCATGAGGTAACAGCTCTGATGCGAACAATAAAGATGATGCTCAAAAAGTTAAAATCTTGATCTCTAATCCCGGGGTAATATAATAGAATAACACTCGGTCAACATGGTCTATATACGTCATATTAACACCGAGTTCTATGTGCTTTAATGGCAAATTACTCTGACTTGTATTTGTTTCCCATTGCCAAGTTGATGAAACTCAACGGACTTTGAATCCTAAAGATTCAAAGCAATCTACTAAAACACATAAACATTTGTTTTTATATTTCTATAAAAATCGGAAAGTAATTTAGCGCCGTACATTGCAGTGGACGATGAAAGCGACGACATGTTCACGATTTTGTAAACTTTTTTTCACCTCAATACACAGTTCTTTTCACGTCACCAGAGCAATAGACGCTTAATCTGTCGACGAACTCTGTTTCACTCCATTAGGGGTTCATGTGATTCATACAGGATTCCCATCGGTTCATGAATTAAAAATTGATTTACGAGATAAACTACTGTTGACTTATTTATAATAATTTGATTGCCTCTAAAGGTCAATCATCATCTCAGTATTAAGGACAGTGGGCGGGATTGTCTGGAAACTACCTATAACTATAGTACGCTTGTTTTAGTTAATAATATTGTATAATACGAAGTACTAAATGCGTTTAAAAATGGAATATAATATCGACCATATAGAGTATAATACATGAACTTAAAAAAACGAGGCAAATCAGAAACAGGAAATATGTTTTGGAGCAACCAATATTTTGCCTTTTTGCTTATTTTAAACAATATGAATTCTCATATGTTTATGACATGAAAAGGAATTGTAATGAAGTCAGTGGTTGAGTAAATAATTTTATTATGTAATTACAAAGTCAAGAAAGATTCTAAAGTTCAAATGTTCGAATGTTCACAAACTGTCTTTAAAGTTGAATTGTTCGAATGTTCATTATCTCACACGGACACGTGATCGTATAGTAGTATAACTGTTCAGTCCTGATGGAGTACATTCGGATATTAGGTGCATGAGTTCCAGCCTACCCACGAGGGGGAGACCTTGGCGGAATCTCCTATCTGAATCTATCTGTACGAATCTATCTGTACGAATCTATCTCTGCCGTTCGAGTCCAAAGCTGGATCTTATATAGTCCAGTGGGCCATTAACAATGGCCCATAGATGTTGGCCGGTTACGTAGTAGTCTTGATGTTGAATAATACTAGTCTGGGGTTAATTGTCAAACAATGCAATTAACCTCTGAAGGATACATGTTATTTAACAGTGGACATTGTCATTTACTGGCTGCAGGTTATATGTCTATAATATTCGTACACATTGTTATTAAGTGTCTAAAGGTTAAGTGTATTTGTTTCAGTTATGCTATATTTGATTACACCTTGATAATCATTGTTATGAAACACATTGTGTTACAAATGCCTTTCATCCAAATAGAACGAAAGTTCGGTAAAATACGATAGTTTTTCTTCCTGTAGGTTATTATAAATTCTGTAGTTCCTTGTTAAGTCTTCTGTAACCATCACCACATATATAGTTCATAAAATTCGGCAAATCCAACATCTGGATACATAGAGTTCATATGATTCATAAAGTTCAAGATTTGGGTATATATTGTGCATACTTTTCCCGTCACCATTATAGCATATTGTTCATCAACTGCTGGAAAGGCACACATCTTTGTACACGTGTCGGTCATCATCATCTCCATTGCGAAGTAGTTGACGCATCTAGCTGGTTGGTTCATCCTTCTTAAGAGGCTGTTAACATCGGCCTTCGGTTAAGTTTCGTCCTTGATCAATGGCGCAGAGGAAGACATCTCTCTGGAATCAGTAACATCTGTCCCAACCAATCACGTAGACACCATTTTGTACCCATTGTTCGTGGCATTAGAACCAAAACTCACACCTTTCTTTTTGGCCAACCAAGATATATTCTGAACAAATTAACAGTACAAAAATATGGCTATTCCAATGAAGATCGCACCTAAACCCCACTGATAAACTTATCTCAATTTGGAAAAACTTAAACTTGTTAACTTCCCCTTATTTCTTTTTTATTTATCAATCAGATTATTGATAGTTTGTTCAGTCGCCTTTAGTTCGCTGGGTTATTCAAGCCTAGCAACATTTTGTAAAACAATTTCTATATATAAATCAATACGTTTATACGTTTATATCGAATTATCTGTTTAAAACAAAAAAAATAAAAGGGGGAAACTGTCGTATACAACTTCTACAAGTTTGAGAATCCTACATAATAAAACAAAAATATGTGTATTTACACAAGACGTAAGAAAATCATTATAAATTTACAATCAAATAAGTTCAATTCGATCATTTTATATAACCCTACACCTACATGATACCTATAAAATAAATACTAAATTTTTATGTGTTACTTTGTTACCAATTGTAATACTTTTACTTCTTTAACCTTAGTGTCTCATTATTTAATCTTAACGCTAAAAATACACCACAGATTTATTCTCATTACTCTTTAAAAAATCATTCATGTAGGATTCCATTGATAAAATTTTAACTACGTCTAGCACAAACTAAGTTACTGACTCTATATTTCATATTTGACTACAACACCTTGTTGCGAAAAACAATGTCTTTCTCCTTAATCTATTACATGTTTCCAAAATTAGTATATAGTTTCCTCATCATAATATTTCCTTTCTTTTTATATATATATATATATTTTAATTTGCTTTTAAAACTTCAGCAACTAACTGCCTATTCTTTGTTATACATTTCAATATGACTAAATGTATATGTTGAGATTTTTAGCCTGTAAAATAGCGTTCTGACTATATGGAAATCAAAAGGAATATTTCGCTCCTTAAACTTTTTTTTATTAGCTGTCCGTTTAGACCCAACCATGATATAAATATTTTAAATGAAAAGACTAAATCAAATTTTGTCCTTTGTCCAGTATGACACTTAATCTGTGAAAAAAACTTATGTCTAAATTTACGACAAAGTCTAAAATGATATGTGCAAAATATAATACATTAAAACAATTCAATTACTAAAATGTTATTTAAAACTATTCCGCACTGGACAGTCTAATTAGTTCGGTCCTATTTTATAAATTCTAACTCTTTAAAACTTAACTTTCATCTTAAAACTAAAACAATTTAAAGTTTTTCTATGCGTTTTGTGAACAAAACATATTGTTAAAACTCATTTTTTTTTCCCTAAATTAATTATTTTCGTTTCTTATTTTAAGTTCTGATAATAAATTTTAAATTCTATACTTGAATGCTAGTTTTCTTTAATATCCATTATTTATTTCAATTAATTTTGTCATTAGTCATGATGTTCATATATCTCTCATTTTTACAAATAACAATCTACCATAACAATACTGTAAATCCTTAGGGAAAAACATATCAATTCTTATCTGTTGTGTGCTATTTTCTGAAGATACATCTTTTTATCTATTAACATTATGCAAATAAGGCGTAATCTAACACCATAATTAAAACAACTTGCACCATTTAATTACTAACATCACTTATGTTAATCATCCGAAGAAGGGGTTGGAATCTAAAATTATAGACTATTTGTTTTCTAAACAAATGTGCGTAAACACTACCCAACTGCGTAAACCCATTATCATCAATGGCAATAACACGCAAACAATGTATCCTCAATGTACCCTTAACTTCATCTACCAAAGGTTCTAATTCAACCTTCATTTACACCGGTGCTCTACTAATTTTACGTAAAACATATGTTTTCTAGAATAATTGAGTGTATCTTCAAAAAAAAAAAAACAACCCATAATATGACCAAAACCACCATTAAATACGGTGAAAATGCTTTAGTATCAGACATTTTATATTTTTTTTCTTACATATTTACTTTAAACGAAAAACTAGTTTAAACTTAAAAAAAAGTTTTACTTTTTTAGAATCATATATGATTTATCCTATCTATTGAATAACAGCAAATAAAAATTACACCAAAATAACCTTTAATTCTGATAAAAAAAATATGTATTCATAATTTTAAATCGACTTTAATACCTAAAATACCTAATAACAAAAATCGTGCCAACCACATCTCGTGAACAACTTCTGATTGTAAGCCTTTTAAAAATACGGCCTTACTCCCTTTAAAATGAAAACTTTACTAAATATGTGTGCCATCCCTTGAAAAGCCATTTCTAATTTTTGTACTGACATAGAAATATCTTGATTGTCCATAAAGAAAAAATGAAAGTAACTTAGTTCTTACGTTTTATATTCCTTTGCGTTGTTTTAGCCAATCCAAGTCGATCCTGGTCACACGGCATCAATTTGACTTATGTAATGAAGTCAGTGGTTGAGTAAATAATTTTATTATGTAATTACAAAGTCAAGAAAGATTCTAAAGTTCAAATGTTCGAATGTTCACACACTGTCTTTAAAGTTGAATTGTTCGAATGTTCATTATCTCACACTGACACGTGATCGTATAGTAGTATAACTGTTCAGTCCTTATGGAGTACATTCGGATATTAGGTGCATGAGTTCCAGCCTACCCACGAGGGGAGACCTTGGCGGAATCTCCTATCTGAATCTATCTGTACGAATCTATCCGTACGAATCTATCTCTGCCGTTCGAGTCCAGAGCTGGATCTTATATAGTCCAGTGGGCCATTAACAATGGCCCATAGCTGTTGGCCGGTTACGTAGTAGTCTTGATGTTGAATAATACTAGTCTGGGGTTAATTGTCAAACAATGCAATTAACCTCTGAAGGATACATGTTATTTAACAGTGGACATTGTCATTTACTGGCTGCAGGTTATATGTCTATAATATTCGTACACATTGTTATTAAGTGTCTAAAGGTTAAGTGTATTTGTTTCAGTTATGCTATATTTGATTACACCTTGATAATCATTGTTATGAAACACATTGTGTTACAAATGATACTGATAAGAAAATTGTAATAGAACCTGAGACGCAGACGAAAACTCTGTATTCGTCTTATGATACAATCATTGTTAAACGATCGACCAATTTGAGATTTGAGATGACGACTGTTAATTGTTTGTAATGATAAAATCTGTTTTGGGTGAAGATATAGGTTACTGTTACATGTTTATACCACACGCAAATACTGATTACTGTGATATGTAAATACTCACGCAGATAATGGCATGTCGTTTATTGAAAGAGCACATTTCAAAATTCGAAACTTAAATTTTTTTCCGCTTTTACGATGAGTATATTTCAAAACACGTTTACTTCGTTTACCAAGACTATGTTGGTAGTGGTGTTGAGTGTAATCTGTGTGTAACTGAAATGATTAAGTCAGGGATTTCGTTACCACAAATAACTTAAAACATTTACTAAGTGGAATATCACATCCTAATTTTTACGGTGATGTTTGTTTATTAAGCTCGTAAATTCAGATTCGATCCAGATAAACTTATAGTTTCTTAAGATACACCCATTCTTAGCGATTATCAATGTAGCATTGTAGTAAGAACTTTGAAGATTGTCCTTATCGGTATCAACCTTTGCAATTTGAACTAACTACCGTTGTGTCTTTCGTATATTTGTTATTTATGCTAAGTGCCGATCTGATGAACTAAGCCCTTTCCAACTGTATTTTGAAATTTGTTCTAATGTTGTGCTGTTAAACCACTGTCCTAGGTTAGGGGAGGATTTCTTACCAAAAGTTGAATACATTCGTATTTTAAAGTCCAAAGTATGTAATTCATTTTTTGTTTGGTTGCTGTCTCTCATATATGTTTTTCTTCATTCTTTTCAGTAGTTATAAATCAGACCGTCGTTTGTATCTTTTGAATTGTTTTAGTTTCAGTCGTATAGGGATTTTTTTTAAAGCCTTCTATACACGGTATGGGGTTTGCTCATTGTGAAGGCCATACAATGACCTGCAATGATTCACATCTTTGTCATTTCTTCTACGGGTAGTTGTCTCGTTGGCCAGCATACCAAATCTCCATTAACAAAATATAAATTGGTAACTTTTAATTGTTGTAAATATGAAAATAAGAAGATGTATAATTGCAAATAAGACAACTATCCACCAGAGTTCAAAAGACGTGGATATAAGGTTTGTTTTCATTTGATGAGTTAAATGTAATGTATACATTTTAGTGTATTTTAGTGTATTGAAAGTTAAGAAGTGAAAATTAATTTTCTCGAACAAAGATTAAATGATATGAAAAAAATACGAATGTGACATTATTTATCTAGAATTAACACTATGATTTGAGGATAATAAATTTTGCCTTTTTCAGTTAAACGTTTCATTGATACCATTTAACGATCACTATTACGTGTTTTACTTCCACGAATGATTCATGGCTTAATTGATTAAATAGAAAATGTAATGATTGTAAAGACACAGAACATGGCATTCTTTTCTTAATCTGGTTTAATTCCGATTCTCCTGAAGTGTTAATGATGTTATGTATGACAGTGTTACGCATATAAGAACTCTCTGTTAAATGCATTAAAGTAGGACATCATAAGTTTCCTACTCATTTGACCAATATTCTCTTTTAACATAAATACCTTTCTGAGCCGAGAAAAATCATGAACTTTGGCAAGAGAGGAGAGAATCTTATTACAAATAACAATCATGATTTAAAACTATAAATCTTATTAGATTTGGTACAGAAACAATATTAGCTTGGCATTTTTAATACTAATATAAGCTGTTGTTCAACGTGTTCTGCAAATCTAAAGCATAAACATGAACTACCTATTGTTTGATATTCTAACGAATATTAATGTCGTAAATGGAATCATAACTTTAAGCTTCTAGATAATATGTATGTCAGGAATCGATATGCTTTGATAATGACTACAAACAGGTGCTTGATGCTTGCAATTCGTTTGTTAACAAAAGCATTAGGAAAGCAGGTGTTTATTATCAATTTCATGAGTTCATTGGCAAAAATACATGTCATTAAAGGAACTGAACCCTTGATTATATTAAAGCCGATATTTAATCAGAAAATAGAATTGACAGAATGAAGCAAAATCTATGTGATATATTATTGTATAGGTTTCATATAAATTCAGACTAATATGATAGCTAATATCTCCGATGTAATACTAATTTCATGTATTAGCAATTTATATTTCATGTGCTGGGCTATAAAGGAATGTATAAAAATTATTGCAAACAATATTAAATTATACTACATACAATTACTTATCTTACGCATGATAGATGGACAAAAACCTTTATGAATTAGTTTAATAAATGTGGATGTTTGAAGCATCCATGTTATATTGCCATTGAAATTCAATAAATGTGGACGTACGAAGCCTCCATGTTATATTACCATTAAAGGTAAAATAATGTTCTTCAATTACTGAAGAGCAATATGGTTTTTATCTTGCATTATTTTGATCTATATTTACGAGTTTTTCGCTGCATTACAAAATAAGATTTCAATCAGTGACATTTTTTATTTGATGAAACATAGTCAAAACAAGCGTCTCAAAGATCTTTAATTGTATCATTGATATTTCTAACGTTATTTCTGAATAATCATTAAACGTTCAAGCAATAAAGATCCATGTAATTCAATAGATATGTAAAAGACAGATGCAAAGTCGGTAACGGACATGTATTGATTTTTCCAGGACTTCGTGTTATATATGGTTTTATCCTGCTGCTTTCTTTCTGTCAATCAAATGACATCGGACATGAATTGTTTGTAAGAACTTGTTATCAGCAGTCTTGAAGACCATGCAAATAGTTCAGACATGTAATAATTGAAAGAGAGAGGTAAGTCTCTACTTTGTTGCGTATTAGTAATGTATAAAGTCGTCGGAAAGAAGGTTTCCAATTACATACAAACCATTTTGTTGTTGCCTCCGCATCTACATTAAACAACATTATGCTTTGTTTGAGTACACACAATGTATGTCCATCACTGAGTATAGTAGTAAAAACCATTTCAATTCTCTTCCTCTTTATACAAATAAACTTCATTTTAAGATTAGAGAAATATTGAAAAAAATGGGCAAAATGAGTTTCACCGAAAAGAACTACTAACGTTAATACAAATATTTTTTTTTAGGCTAGGACAAATCATACAAAATAGATATAGGAAGATGTGGTGTGAGTGCCAATGAGACAACTCTCCATCCAAATAACAATTTATAAAAGTAAACCATTATAGGTCAATGTACGGCCTTCAACACGGAGCCTTGAAAAGATCATATATGATTCAAAGTTTATCACCAATAACATTAACAGTACCCTTGTTACTGCACCAGATGCTCCTTTCAATTAATGTCTCTTCAGTGATTCAATGGGCCAAAATATCTTAAAATCAAAAATCTTATATAAGGATTGAAGAGCTGATTAAACCAAAATGAACGATTAGTTTACCCAAAACCGGTCTATAACAGTAAATTTAAATTAAATAATATCCGTTTTCTCATACCGAAGTAATTGTTACTGAGCTGGTGATACCCTCAACCAGCAGACATTTTGACCCAGTGGTAGAAATAAGAATTACGCCACCAATTTTACTGCACCAGATGAGCATTTCGACAATAAATGCCTTTTCAGTGATGCTTGGGGCCAAAATATTTGAATAGACAAAATCTTATACAGACGCCGAAGAGCCGATAAAACATAAACAGACCAAATATATAGCACACACCGATTAAGGTATCAGAGCTGATCACGAGGTTGATACATACTTGGTGCGGAATTTTCCCGCTGCGTTGAAGGCCCATTGGTAGCCTTCGGCTGTTGTCTGCTCTTTGGTCGGGTTGTTGTCTCTTTGATATATTCCCATTTCCATTCTCAATTTTATCGTAATGCTTGGTTATTTTTTATTGACAACACACCTGTATTTGTTTTGTTTGTTGGACGCGCTTATAAACGGGACTGTCTGTAACACTATTGCAATCGACTGTGATCTAATCTCTCAATATTCTTACAAAAAATGCAAACTTAGATGATTGTGTCGCAAGAAGGAAAAAACCTTCAAATATTAAAAGAATTCGCACAAGCGAACGGACGAAGTAACTGAAAGACACACGAGATAAATATTCAATTGAATGAACAGAAAATAGGACTTCAAATAAACGAATGCAAAAAGTGAGATATAAGAAAGAATTCAATATAGATAAATAGATTTAGGAAAACTTTAATAGAATAAAAACACATAGAATTTTGTCGGTACTCCAGATTCATTATAAATTTCCACAAGTCTGAACAGGAAGTGAATTAATTGAACAAAGACAATAACATATCTCAAAAGATAAAAGTATGTTGACAAATTGCTTATTACTACGATATCGACCGATATAACCCTTACAACTTTCTCAAAGCAACGCCATAAAATGATTTAGTTTAGTATTATTTTGATGAAACATTTGTCAAAAATGTGATCATGTTTAAATGTTGTAATTAGCGAATGATTTTCAATCCAAAATCAATGCAAGATGTTTGATAGAAATATCAAAACTACATTGTATAAATTATCTTTGTCATAAGTTTGTCAACTAAGAGCCAAACAAAGTTCAAAAGGACATCTCCTAATCTTATTTGTAAGCTTGTTTCATCGTCTTCGTTTGTTTGCAAATGACAACATTAGTTTATATCGACGTATGCGTTTTGAAAGTACATTAGGTATCTTTCGTCTCTTTTTCTCAAATCTCTGCTAGAATTCAGAAAAGGTGCCTAATTTATGATATCGTAAATTATTGTTAATGAATATTTAGTGATCAATTATCAAGTCTCTGGGTCTGGAAAAATGTAACGTTTGAAGAAACTTACAAGTAACGACCACCGTGAATATAAGACAAACTTGACTTGACTTGACAACATTTCTTCCACAGATACAAAGATTTGGTCTGCAAGTTTGGCTGTACCTGTAGAAAACTTATTTCAAACGGAATAGCACATCCTAAATTTTACGGGGATGTTGTAAACCGAGCCCGGAAATTTAGATACGATCCGGGTAAACTTATCAATCATTTAAATAAACTTATTCTAAAAGGTTACCTATTTAACACTGTAATTATATCTTTGAATATTGTTTTTATTGGTATAAATATTTATTTTCTTATCAGTAAATTAAAACCATACTTAATATTACACATATGTTCTTTCACGGTACTACAATCTGTCGATACCTATAGTTTGGCATTGCACAAGGTCATGTTTTTCTCTGACTGTTTATGACGTCTTTATACTAAATCCATTGGATTTTGGATGTGTACTGATTGATATTTTAGTCTTAGGTATATGATTTTTTTATTAGTTGTTATTGGCTTTGAACTAGCTGTCAGTAACTGTGAGTACTCTCAGATATGTACTCGAGTGTTTTTGTTGTAGGGATGTATAAGTACCCGTCCACGTCCACTCTGTGTTTTTATTAGATGTTTTTCTATTTCTATCCATCTGATGAGTTAAGCCTTTTTCAACTGATTTTTATAGTTGTTCTTATGTTGTACTGTTACACCACTGTCCCAGGTTAGGGGGAGGGTTGAGCGTCTATAAAACATGTTTAACACCGCCACATTCTTTATGTGCCTGTCCCAAGTCAGGAGCCTGTAGTTCAGTGGTTGTCGTTGGTTCATATCTGTCATATTTGTTTTTCTTTTCGTTAATTGTTTTGTTATAAATTAGGCCGTTAGTTTTCTCAGTTGAATTGTTTCATATTTTTCATGTCGGGGCCTTTTATAGCCGACCATACGGTATGGGTTTTTCTCGTTGTTGAAGGCCGTATGGTTGCCTATAATTGCTTACATCCACTTCATTTGAACTTTGGTGGACAGTTATCTCATTTGCAATCATACCACATCTCCTTATTTTTATATTGACTGTTCATTTAAAGTTCTAGTAATAATGCATCCCGAACAAAATAATATGTGACAAAAGGAACAGCAGTCCTAGTGTTTTGGCAGTAAATGCAGCTCTTTCCCTGCTAGTGTACACACACAGTTAAGATATTGGTAAAAGTGCTAGGATACGCAGATTTTTTCTGCTGTTTTACATATAAAGATAAGGGAAGGCAGATCTCTTGCCACTAGTGATCTCGCACAAAATTTGATATGGGTAAAACCTGCCTGTCGTTCTTGTCATGAGTGTATGCAATTTTCTTATATTTTTTCTCTTTTTGCAATATCGATTTTCAGTGTCTGTAGTGAACATGCTGATAATCCGTTGTGACTTAATTGTTACTGGCTTTTACCATCCGAACGTATAGAGTAGAATGGACACTTCAGTTTTCCATCAGTTGTTTGGAATACGGGTTACTTATTTTGTTGGTTTTAAAGTGTCAGTAACTTTTAGTTATCGGCAATTTGTTCATATTTCCTTTGATCCTACTGCCTAAAATTTAGTTACTAGTAGATCATAGACTTGACGTGCTTCTAAAAAAATATGACCGACACTTCACGTAACACTGAAGCAATGTCACGCTTTCATGCCCATCCGCGTCAATTAATCAATGAAATGCACCCAACTTCATCCATACAACCAAACAACTATCACAATTTTTTGTACGCGTAAAAATAGTTTTACTTACTTTATATTTCATACCTGTACAAAGTCAGGAATATGACAGTTGTTTTCAGTTCGTTCTGTTGGTTGAAACATTTTAACGTTTGATTTTGTCAGTTTTTGGACTTCCCCTTTTTTATTTACTTTGGAGTTCGGTATTATTTTTAATACTTTTTTTCATTTTTTCTCAAGAAAAAAAGAAAAAAAACATATTGATAAGACAAATTAACGATAAAAAGAATAAAAACATGATATTTTTTGATACTGACTTTATCAACCCGAGTATCAGGCTCGCTAGATATTCTTGCCGATAAAGTCAATATCAAAAACAAAAAAATGCCTTTGTTCTATATTTCTTTGTCGTTTCAGAATATACGCTATTTTTATTGTTCGTACACCAAAATAAAATACCTATAATCCTTCCTTGGATACAAAATGTTTAAGACGTCGACCAATCCCAAATTATTTGTGTGTACGCTTTTGAGAATATAAGCTATAATGCATTAAATTAAAAAAAAAAAAACGATTAATTGTTTGAGAAGTATTGCTTTTTGTACCGTCCGTTTTGTAGTTCATTAGTTACCTGCGATTATCAGCCATATGTTAGAACTTTTATACCATGATTTCCTTCATGAAAAGATGAGAATTAAATAAACTTATCTGGATCATTAACTGCTATTTATTCTCTTAGAATCAGATATATTCGGTTTATATAATTCAAAACATGCTTTTCTAACAGTTTTTGTTGAAGCTTTAAGCCCGGTAGACAGGAAAACAAGGCTTTGTGTCAAAAACAAGAAAAAGATTGGTTGAAAGCTGCATACATAATTATGTTTTTCTCTTAAAACATTCTTCAGGCATTGTACTTAGAATTGTAGAATTGTGTTGTGATATATAATTGTAATTTGCACAGACAAAAACATAACTGAGACGTGACTTGGATACATTTTATGTCTTTGGTGTGAAATTACCATTGTATACATGTCTGTTCTTCCTAATTAAGGTGTTGCTATTTTTTTTTAGAAAAAACTTCCTCAGGCAATAAGTTTATTAAATAACAAAAATGACGGATTGAATAAAATTGTTGTGGCTCATTAGGAATTTAGAATGTTTTTTATTTCATTCTCATCAGAATTGGACACAGCTGCAGGTTGTATCCTCAAGAAAACTAAGTTAACGGTTGTATGCAAATATACAAGGGCATGCATTCTACAATTAAAGTATTGTTACACGAACCCTATACAGTTTTCGAACACTTGACATGATCCAAGTTTCAAGTCGCTCTGCTTTCACAGTTAAATGAATATATAATCATGAACTGGATTTTTTGAATTCAAAATTTTGATATCTTAAATAGTGATTTTCGACTTAATAATAAGAAATTTAAAACAATATTCTAAATTTGAAATTTTTAACTGTAACTATATACATTGAAATATTATAATTTCTGAGCTCAAAACTCAATATTCAACTTTTATAAACTTTAACAATTTTGCAATTTGAAGCTTAACTATTGAATTAAAAAAAACCTCGTGATATCTTAAGTTTAAATTTTTGACCTTGAATTATCTCGAGTTTCATAATCTCAAAGATTTTACTTGACTCTTTGAATAGAATTTAAGATATATATTTAATTCAAAATTTCAATTACTAGTTAAAAGTAGTACATTTAAATCAAAATCTGAAAGTGAAAAAGCTAAACATTTTGACATCAAAAACGTAAAACAGTAGTAATGTCGATTCTTTCAGTAGAAGAATGTGAAGTACGTACACGACTTTCAGAGAGAGAAAAAGAACAAGAAAGACATTGGTTTGGCCATGTTTCACACAGTAGTAAATATCATATTTAAAAGTCATCCAAATGCTAATATATATGTATACTTTGGCATTTAAAAAGCTAGTCTTATTGAACTGACGTTTTACAACCTTTTACAAATGTTTAAGATTAAAATAGGATATGTATCATGATTTCCAATGTGAAAACATCTATGTTGAACGAGGAAGTTAACTATAAAGGGTCAGTCAACCGCAAAAAGGGAAACAATTAATTCAAAGTCGATAACTACCAATCTCATTTATTCCAATAACATTAAAACGAAACACAAATCTTAGAAAGGTGTAACAGCACAACATTAAAAGATACTGTAAAATGAACTGAAATGGGACTGACTTATAAGATCCTCACTTTAATAACAAAAAATTCTAACAAAATTATAATAGACACAAAGCACCGATCCAAGAATACCTGCATCTTGAAAGCTAGTTTAAAGACCAATTTCAACTAATAAATTAACCATATCTTAACATTATTAAATCAATATCAGTACATCTTTAACGGATAAGTGTGAAAATCTCAAAAGTATGAGAAAAGCGTGCACTTATGCAATGCATATAAGTGAATAGTATCGACAGGATATAGGATCATAAGTTTTCATTACTTATAGCAATACATAATTAGTTACGCCAAAACATCAACAAATATGAAGTGTAAATGCACAAACGTCTTAACATAATTAAATCAATTTCAGTTCATCTTCAACGAATAAGTGTGAAAACCTCAAAAGTATGAGAAAAGCGTGAACTTATGCAATGCATATAAGTGATTATCCCCGGCTTAGTATATTTCTAGGAGTTTGATTGGTTAACGCACGTCGTTACAAAACCCATAGCCCCTGGGTGTTGCTAACCCATATCCCCGACGTTGCTACCCATTACATCGGGGAATTTCACGCGCGTTTTCCTTAGTTCCATGGTTGTTCCTTCTGAAATATCGAATTCTGTAGATTTTCCATGATGTCTGTATAATTAAATACTTAATCCACTAACGATTTTATCTTATTATATCGATTATTTCCACTCATTTTAGTAAATGCATCACTATGCAGCCTCATTGTCAATGAATGGTACTACTGACCTAGCTATGCAAATGGCCCACGTTGACGTCACACCGTTTATGATGTAACTCTCACAACATTGCGCGCCAAATTCGACCCATTTCAGTTTCTCTGTCTCTAGTTTAAAAATGTCTTATATTTGTTACCTGTAGGGTTCTACCAAAGGTAGTACCCTACACCCCGTTAAAAATATGTCAAATTCCCAAATTTCAATAAAAGATATTTAAAAAATGAAAAAAACGTTGCTTTCACGTTAAACTTTGTGGTCGAATTTCTCTAAAATCGCCAGATTTAGACTAAGACCGGGATAATTCGTTATCTACGTTCATATCCGTAGATATGGATATTTAACACCCTTCAGTACCTGTAGACCCTTCGGCTGCGCCTCAGGGTGTACTTGGATACTTCAGGGTGTTAAAATATCCATATCTACGGATATGAACGTAGATAACTTATAATAGTATCGACAGGATATAGGATCATAAGTTTTCATTACTTATAGCAATACATAATTAGTTACGCCAAAACATCAACAAATATGAAGTGTAAATGCACAAACGTCTTAACATAATTAAATCAATATCAGTTCATCTTCAACGGATAAGTGTGAAAATCTCAAAAAGTATGAGAAAAGCGTGAACTTATGCAATGCATATAAGTGAATAGTATCGACAGGATATAGGATCATAAGTTTTCATTACTTATAGCAATACATAATTCTAATGCAATTCGATTGTAACGATAATTTTCATTGGACGTTGACAAATATTTTGAAGGGGTAAATTGCACGTTCTACCAGTCCGTAACTAAGAAAGCCCCATTTTGAATTCCGATTGTTTTGGTATGTAATTTCACAAAAGAGGGACGAAAGATACCAGAGGGACAGTCAAACTCATAGATCGAAAACAAACTGACAACGCCATGGCCAAAAATAAAAGACAAACAGACAAATAATAGTACAGATGACACAACATAGAAAACTAAAGACTAAGCAACACGAACCCCACCAAAACTGGGGTGATCTCAGGTGCTCCGGAAGGGTAAGCAGATCCCGCTCCACATGTGGCACCCGTCGTGTTGCTTATGTTATTACAAATCCGGTAAATAGTCTAATTCGGTAAGTCACATTCGTGAAAAGGGAAGGGTATTGTAGTTACGACATAAGGAACATATCCGATATCATCTGTGAAACGGTTATTCCATAACGGTCAACCAACTCGTGATGGCGTCCGTAAAATTTACGAAGGGATGATTTCAACTTCACCATTTGGAACTCTTGGTTTAATAGCTTCAATCACAAAATAAACATGAAAGTCACATTTTGAGTCCCAAAATCTTGTTTTTGTCAACTTTGAAACCATTCTGAAGCGTACGAAAGGTATAAAACGTCTAGTTTTTATGTTTTACATCGTGAGTATACATATGACGTCACATTGTTTAGTTGCTAAAGACATTGCGACAGTTTCGCGGACTTTTCATTTATGCCATTTTACGCCAAAATATTTATCAAATGGTTTTTCTTTTAATATGCTGCATTAGAATGGAGATAACTGTATTGTATTTTAAGCTTGGCCTTCGTAAAACTTGATTTTACTGTCGCAAATATCCGTTTACATAGCTCCGCTCCGCGTCGCTAGGTAAACTCAATTTGCGACAGTAAAATCTACGTTTTACGAAGGCCAAGCTTAAAATACAATACAGTTATCTCCTAATTAGTTACGCCAAAACATCAACAAATATGAAGTGTAAATGCACAAACGTCTTAACATGATTAAATCAATATCAGTACATCTTCAACGGATAAGTGTGAAAACCTCAAAAGTATGAGAAAAGCGTGAACTTATACAATGTATATAAGTGAATAGTATCGACAGGATATAGGACCATAAGTTTTCATTACTTATAGCAATACATAATTAGTTACGCCAAAACATCAACAAATATGAAGTGTAAATGCACAAACGTCTTAACATGATTAAATCAATATCAGTACATCTTCAACGGATAAGTGTGAAAATCTCAAAAAGTATGAGAATAGCGTGAACTTATGCAATGCATATAAGTGAATAGTAATGACAGGATATAGGATCATAAGTTTTCATTACTTATAGCAATACATAATTAGTTACGCCAAAACATCAACAACTATGAAGTGTAAATGCACAAACGTCTTAACATGATTAAATCAATATCAGTACATCTTCAACGGATAAGTGTGAAAATCTCAAAAAGTATGAGAATAGCGTGAACTTATGCAATGCATATAAGTGAATAGTATCGACAGGATATAGGACCATAAGTTTTCATTACTTATAGCAATACATAATTAGTTACGCCAAAACATCAACAAATATGAGGTGTAAATGCACAAACAACCTAGTTTTCAGATTGAAATCATGAATATTATATTACATATTACAAAATAAGCCTAGAAACATACCACAAATGATTTTTCCCGATTCCCTCCCTTCTATCCCAATTAGCGTATTTAATATTTCAAAGTAGTCAGTTACAGTTAAAAATTTCAAATTTAGAATATTGTTTTAAATCTCTTATCATTAAGTCGAAAATTACTATTTTAGATATCAAAATATGAATTAAAAAAATCAAGTTCATACTTATATATTCATTTAACTGTGAAAGCAGAGCGACTTGAAACTTGGATCATCTCAAGTGTCCCAAAATTGCAAGGGGTTCGTGTAACAATATTTTAATTGTAGAATGCATGCCCTTGTTTATTTGCATATAACCGTTAACTAAGTTTTCTCAAGGATATAACCTGCAGCTGTGTCCAATTCTGATGAGAATGTTACTGTATATTTATCTGTCTGTGCATATATATATACACAAGACAGTGTTCGGGAACCTAGACGTTCCCAATCAGAATGCATAAAACTAAAAATCTTTACATTACGAAAATATGGCTTCTGTGTAGTGAGTGTAGTGGTTTCTTATATTATTTAAGTAGAAAACACGGTCATCAGAAGTATGAAATTCGAGCTTAAATTAAAAATTTATATAACAAGTAAGACTCGAAAAGCAAGTGTTGCCGTAACATACTTTAACACACTACGTTGCCAAAATCTTTTAGCTGCATATAATTCATTTAGGTAGAGGATGACCTTGGATAAAAATTATTACAAAAAAAGTTATAACGAAAATACCGAACTCCAAGGTTAATTCAAAAAGGGGAAGTCCATACAAACTGACAAAACCAAACGCTCTGGAAAATAGCTGTAATATTCCTGACTAAGTAAAATAATTTTCCAAAGAAAAGGTGTGAATAGAACCAAATTAGGGACAATTTGTACTCCTTCTAGAAATTATCTATCAAAAGTCGCACTTTAGATTTTAAGTCGAAATTCTAGTTCTAGTATTTGAAATTAAAATTTAGACTTGAAAACAAGCTTAATGTTTCATTATTGCATTGTCGTATACTATATAGCAGATTACCTCTGCCTATTGTATAAACGCAGGATACTTAATAGTTTTATTCTGATATAGATTGCAGATGTGAGAACCATCAAATACCATCAGTTTAGCTACGCGTTAAGTGGTTAACATGTTTAATGTTTGAACGATTGCTGTGAACTGATTCTATAACATGATTGTAAAGATATCTTAATGTTAGAAATGAGAATAGATGATTGGCGTGTGTGAGAAATTATAGGGAAGTACATGGTCAAAGGTGAAGGATAATTGGAATATGATTAAATCACAGATCAACAATGGGTACAACGATAAATATTTCAACAGAATATAATAGAAAATGTGCAGTTAGTCTGAGATATACCCTTTGACCACACTAAAGATAATTGATTTAATCATTACACAAAACAACTCTGTTTATTGATGGCATCTTAATAAGTCATACATATTTATTTTTTTATACCTAGACGTATAGTTGTTTTGAAACATATAAACGTATAGTTCATGTTATACCTCACGAGTCAAAATACACATACAACCTAACGCTTGTTTGTAAATAACGACAGGGCGGTCATTCAACAGTTATCAGTATAAGAGACAACAGTAGTATACATATGTTCAAATCAAGTTAAAAACAAAAAATGAGGGAATCAATTGAACTCCAAAAAGAGGTAGACCGGATGCGTCGAGAAGAAAAGCGTTTTCTGCTATGAATGCATCACCCGTCATACGAATCAAAACTCAGTCAAAATGTCCAATCGGGAATAGGACACAATGGGTAAATTTACAGATCAGTATGCAAACTGAATGGCACATATTCAAAATACCGGTACACAATCTTTAGGTCTAAATAGCATTAAGGTTAAATGAACTAATCAGTGATTTTTACTTTGGTGTGATGATATACCGCTTAGGCTTATAGAGATATTTTTGGGTCTTATTTTGACCTTTACTACTTTTGTTTACAACTGAAAGTGTTATCTACACATTATTGTTTAATTAATGTACGGAAATGAACGAGAGATGATCAGAATAACTTTTACACTTATCATGCACAACTATTAAACATAAATCGAATGAGATCATACTGCCATGGAAGGATATAGAGGAACTAGCTCGTAAGACTTCTATAAATGAAAAAGAACAACTCCTTCATTTCTTGACATACCAGCATAAAATTGGAAACATTATTTTTTTCAAAGACATCAGTGATTACATCATTCTACAGCCAAATTGGTTAGTAAAGTGTTTCAGGTGCCTTGTTTGTGATTGCAGTCAAAACTTATTATCGATGTCTGAGTGGACCAAACTGACAGACACAAGACAGTTATTAGATGATATCACCGACAAGCTTTTTAAAAAGGAGCCAGTCTTACAATTAGGAAAATATAAAAACCATTTACTTCATACAATGGGAAAGTTTGACATTTTAATAAAACCAAAATTTGAAGGTACCAAAGGCGATTAATGTCAGAAATGAAATTCATACTTTATGCCATGCATGATAGATAAAAAAAAAAAAAAAAATATCAGATAATCTCACATGTCATGGTATAAATATAAAAGAAGCAAACCGATGGTCAGATAATCTCACTTATGTCATAGTATAAATATATGAGTAGTATATGCTGATGGTCAGATAATCTTCTATAAGTAATGGTATATATATATGTGAAAGTAGAATACCGATGTTCAGGTAATCTCTCATAAGTCCTGGTATAAGTATTAGATACACCTATGAGGGCTTTAGCTCAATTGGGTGTATCTGATTTACACCACGATATTATTGTTTATGCAGAATGATAGTTTTTCATAATTTAGGAGGGGGCCTTGTAGCGATTTGACCATATGTTATTGAAAAGCATGATAAATGCAGGGTATCCAATTTCATTTAACGACATCTTGGTGTAAATATAAAGTAGTATACCGATGGTCAGTTAATCTCTAAAAAGTCCTGGTATAAATATAAAATTCTATACCGATGGTCAGTTAATCTCTAAAAAGTCCTGGTATAAATATAAAGTAGTATACCGATGGTCAGTTAATCTCTAAAAAGTCCTGGTATGAATATAAAAGTAGTAAACCGATGGTCAGTTAATCTCTAAAAAAGTCCTGGTATGAATATAAAGTAGTATACCGATGGTCAGTTAATCTCTAAAAAGTCCTGGTATAAATATAAAGTAGTATACCGATGGTCAGTTAATGTCTAAAAGTCCTGGTATAAATATAAAGTAGTAAACCGATGGTCAGTTAATCTCTAAAAAGTCATGGTATGAATATAAAAGTAGTAAACCGATGGTAAGTTAATGTCTTAAAAGTGTTCTGGTATAAATATAAAGTAGTAAACCGATGGTCAGTTAATCTCTAAAAAGTCATGGTATGAATATAAATTTGTATACTAATGCTGAGAAACTCTCGCATAGGTCTTGGTATAAATATAAAAGTAGCATACAGATGGGAAGTGAATCTCTCGAAAGTCCTGGGATAAATATAAATGTATTCTATCGATGTACAAGTAATATGATATAAGTATACCTGGTATAAATACAAAGGTATTAAGCCGGTGTGCATGCAATCTCTCGCTGGTAAATGTATAAATATAAGCGTAACATACCACTGTTCTGGTTATGTCTAAATAGTAAAGACAGAAATATAAACGTAATATTTGCTGTTCAAGTTATATCTCTATAGTTAAAATATACTCAATTGAAATTGAACTGTTATTGACTTTTTTTATACCCAGTTAACTTTGTTGGATGAAATAGTTGGTCAAATAGTTTAATGTGTAAACAAAGCATTAAACCCATTTTAAAGATAGATAAATCCAAAAAAGAGACTTTATGGACAGCTTTTTTTTTTTCGTATGATGGTGTCGTTGAACATTTTTGTATCTGTATTATTTGGGAACTTTAGATTAACCGTTCATAATATCTTAATGCTTTGGTGCTTTAACTATTTAACATGGAGCATTTCGATGATTAATATAGTATAAAAGCAAAGTATTCTGCGCTAACTGTTTGGTAACGTGCAATGCGATTATTTTATGAATTAATGTGTTTAAATGGTACGAATGCGGTTTAGTGTTTTTTCTAAATTTTATCATGAGAAAGAGAATATATATCTCCCTTTTGATACGATATTCGGGTGCTTGCGTTTCAAACATCCTTTCTTTGATGGACGATTGCTGCTAACAATGAATCGTTTTAACCAATGGATCCTATTGATAAAGTCATTCCTTCGGAAATTTTACGGGAGCCATCATGAGTTGGATGACCTTTATGGAATATCTGTGTCACAGATAACCATTAATAAATGTTCCAATTGTCGTAGTCATTCTCTCGTCTTTTTTTTTTATCGATTGTCACATCACCAAATGAGAATCACCACCAACTTTGTACTCACTATGAACAACACGACGACTGCCACTTATGGTTCAGGATATACTTACCCTTTGGAGCACCTTAAATCACACCTATGTTGGTGGAATTCGTGTGGATCTGTCGTTTTAGTAGTGTTTTGTATACTGTTGTTTGTCTTTTTGTCGTTTTTATATATTTTTTTTTGCCATGATTCGTTCGATTTCTCTTCGACTTAGAGTTTTTATTCTTCCGTTAGTATTTACCTCCTCTTCATACCCGTATTGATATCCAGATGACAACTACGTTTAACAAAGCATGTAGAAACTTGGTAGAGGTAATCAAATCAGAGTTGTAAAATATTTAAAGGATTCGATTGAAGTTATCATATCCCGTTAAGGTTTCTTTTAAGAGGAGGTTCTGTTAATTTATATTCTTTGTATTCTGTTTTACGTCCATTATATGACATTCAATAGTTGATAAGAAGCATCGAATCTTCTGTTTTTATAAATAGTTTTGTATGTTTTTAACATTTTTCAGGTAAAATATTTTAATGAACGAATAGTAATTGGCCAAGACGAATTTGTTGTAAACACATCCGTAAGGAAAATCCAGAAATCAGCTAAAGTTTCTATTTTCAACCAGATGTTCGCAAACGTTGTCTGTGCGAAGTGTGTGTTCTGACATGCAATGTGCTGTTTTTTGATATGCTTCAATAGAAAAAAAAAAACATAGTTAGAGTGAGAAATCTAGGTAGGGAAAATTAAGGAATGTTAACTGACACATTCAAGGCCTTAGATATTTTAAAGATCTTATTAAATAAAATAAAAAAAATCAATGATGTTCATGGGTGCCACATATAAATCTTACCTGTTGGTCAATGTGCGTACTACCTGATAGACTGTAGCGCAATGTTAACTCCTGGTTCAATCTGTAAAGATCATTCAGATTCATAACTATTTTTTTGATTATATGAATCTAAATTGGTTCTGGTCGTCTGATTGTAAATTTACCGATTATGTTCTACATGTTTTCTCGATGGGGAAATTTTGACAGTCTTGATTCGCATGGCGGGTAATGCATGCAAACCAGGAGATGCTTGTCCTGTCGACGCACCCAGTCTCGCTACCATTTGTATGTCCAGCGATTGGCCGTTTTTCGTTAGTACCGTGAGAGTATCTTCGTAATGGATTGATGAGATTTGAACATCGGTAAAGTACTTCTGCCTCTAATACAAAACCCGTAATAATGATCGGGATTTCACGATGGAAGAGTATGTTTTACTGGTTAAAGATCGCGTAGATCATTTTGAATAACCGATATATTAGTATAACGTGCTGTTTACAGCTCGTGTAGATTGTTTTGAAAAACTAATTGATGAGTATAATTTGCTGGTTCATGCCCTTGTAGATCATTGTAATTTACCGATAGATGGATATAATTTACTGGTTAAAGCCCGTGTAGATCATTTTGAGTTACTTAGAGATAAGAAATAACTTTTGGCTTATTTCAATACATATCATCTGAATTTGCAGCAGAATAATTAACAACTGATAGTAAAAGACTATATAGATTATTGGGATTAACCGATGCACGTATATTTATGTTTCAATACCGTATAAATAATTTGGATTAACCTTCGTCTAAGTATTAACTTTCGTTCTCGCTCATGTAGATCATTCGAATTTAATGATTAAAAATACGAAAGTTATACATGTTCTTTAAGCCCGAGGAGATCTTTGAGATTTACTGGTTTGTTAGTTCAAGTCCATATAGAGCATGGGGGTTTACTGATCGGTAAAGCAAACCTCGTTTAGATCATTGATATTTACTGATCCGTTAGTCAAAGCATGAAAAGATCATCAGAATAGATAACTGATCTGTTAGTTAAATCCGTATAGATCATCGGAATCTACTGGTCTGATTATGAAAGCATATGTAGATCACCGGGATCTCCTGGTCTGATAATGAAGGTTAATATAGATCATCGGAATTTACTGGTCTGATAATGAAGGTAAATGTACATCATCGGAATTTACTGGTCTGATAATGAAAGCAAATGTAGATCACCGGGTTCTACTGGTCTGATAATGAAAGATCATCAGAATAGATAACTGATCTGTTAGTTAAATCCGTATGAAAGCATATGTAGATCACCGGAATCTCCTGGTCTGATAATGAAGGTAAATATAGATCATCGGAATTAACTGGTCTGATAATGAAAGCAAATGTAGATCACGGGGTTCTACTGGTCTGATAATGAAAGCAAATGTAGATCATCGGAATTAACTGGTCTAATAATGAAAGCAAATGTAGATCATCGGAACTTACTGGTCTGATAATGAAAGCAAATGTAGATCATCGGAATTAACTGGTCTGATAATGAAAGCAAATGTAGATCATCGGAATTTACTGGTCTGATAATGAAAGTAAACGTAGATCACCGGGTTCTACTGGTCTGATAATGAAAGCGAATGTAGATCACCGAGTTCTACTTGTCTGATAATGAAAAGATCATCAGAATAGATAACTGATCTGTTAGTTAAATCCGTATAGATGATCGGAATTAACTGGTCTGATAATGAAAGCAAATGTAGATCACGGGGTTGTACTGGTCTGATAATGAAAGCAAATGTAGATCATCGGAATTAACTGGTCCAATGATGAAAGCAAATGTAGATCATCGGAATTTACTGGTCTGATAATGAAATCAAATATAGATCATCGGAATTAACTGGTCTGATAATGAAAGTAAACGTAGATCACCGGGTTCTACTGGTCGGATAATGAAAGCAAATGTAGATCATCTGAATAAGCTGGTCTGTTGGTCCAAATATGAATGGATCATTGGAATTTACTGATCTGTAAATTAAAAACGCATAGATCATTCGGATCTACCGATGCATAGGTAAGAACTGTTGATTACAGATAATAGAAATTTAAATCTGGATAAATACATGTACTTTGGGTAAAGTCCAGAACATTTTGATTTCCCTATAGATAGGTTGATTAAAGCGAAATTTTACTGTTATTTTGTTTTTGTTTTTGAAGAACCGCAGTTTTACTCTGGGTCATTTACTGCATCCCGAAACAGTGTCTCCGCTTGTCTCTAGTAGTATGCCTAAAAGAAAAGAATATCAAGATAATAATTCATATAAATCAAAGGCTTCAGTATAACAACGCACCAACGAAACAAAAACTAAAAGACATCAAGAGATCAATATATTTTGTCTTCAACAATTCAAGACCAATTGATTGGTTTGCCAAAATGTTTATGTTTCCCCCGGCATATGATTAATCAAAAGAGAATTTTGTCGTCTATATGCACTTGAAAACTGCTTTCGTTTGTTCCGTTAATCAACTTTAAGTATTTAGTAAATAATAAATGACTTTTAAAATATTGTTTACATGTAGAATTAATGCCCATCAAATATTCAAAATGAGTAAATTTGATTTTGTTCAGATAATAAGCTTAGTTTAGTTAAATCGTTCGCCTGGGGTATTTTTGAAATTGTTTCATCTAATCCTCAGCTTCATTTACGATACATATTTGATGATCCTTGGAAAATCCTCTTAAATTGCTCCTTCATAGATTTGTTTTGAAAATAGGATAGCATTTTCTTCTTATATAATGCTTAATACTTTGGAAGATTTTTTTCTAGGATTTTTTTTATCTATTCCTCAAACTATTTTTGAAAATGCTTAAAATGAAGAGTATGCTTAAAATGAAGACTATTTTCGACTCTTTGCTGTGTTTAATTTCTTGGTTGATGTCTCTTGTAAGCTTACCCCAAATCCCTTTTAATCGGTGGAATTCGGTCAACATCTTTATCAGTGATTTGCTGCTAATTATTGCCTGAAAGAATTCATTTACAATACCATGGACCTGATAAAATACAAATGTATTCATCAAGCTTATAAATCATATAACCTGAAGATTTATGTTTTTAAAACAGACTTTTACATTTTCTATGTTTCCTGTGATATTTTCGGGATGATTTTACAAGGATATATTAGTGGAAAACTTCTTGTGCATACGTCAATACTTCATATTAACAATGTCACTCAACGTTATTTAGTTATTCTGTGAATATTGTGTTTTTGCAAACTCGAACAAATAAGTCTCTGAGGCATTCTGTATATATTGTCAACTAAAACGACCAAGTATGATAATTGCGCAGCATTTTTCCTTCTTACAAGTTTTCAGAAATCATTTCTCTTTGGTACTCCTATGCGCAACATAATATGTCTGATAAAAGAAACACATATTTCAAACGCAATAAAACACGTGGGTTGTCCATACTAAATTATTTCCGCTGTCATATCGTATTTTTGCAACTTAGTATATATTTATGTTGTTTCAAAATGTAAACGTAGGGATGCATAGTACGTATCGTAGTTCATATATGCTAAATTTATATCGGCCAAATGGGTCATATAGCATATGTTGTCGTACGTATTTCTTTCTTTAGAGGACCAACTGGTCCAATTATCAAACTTTGATTGTATCATTTTTGGAGGTCTACTTAGTAGAAATAGAGGCAAAATAGATTAAAATCAATTTAAGACACCAATACCTATCAGTCTTTAAGGAATAAATATATTGGCGATTCAAACCTGACCGTCTCTAAATATACTAAAAATATAAAACAGGATAAAATTTCAACTAAACAAAAATTGAAAAGGATGTAAAATAGTAATCAATTTTGATAACAAATTTAATTTAAAACCCCTTTTAATAGAATTATGGTTGATAACCCTTACTATGATATAAACATTGAAGAATTCTTTACTAAAACGTTTGAATTAAAACATATAGTACCCTCTGAAAACGCTTGGCCAATTTGGACCAAAGGTGAACTGTAACGTGACGGTACCCTAATTGCACCTATTTTGACAGTTTTTCACCTAAGTTTTTTATGATAAAGACAAAAATTTCCATTCTGTGTTTATTTTGTAGCCGTATCCTTCTTTATTATATAGGTACACCAATTTGATTTTAATCCCTATTGAGTCATAGAAAATGGGTTTGAATCGACCTCCAAACTATCCATGATTCCGTAATGAGGAGTACCCAAATTGCATCCATGCTTAAATTTACATCATTAAAATCAAATAACAGATGTTTTGTTTTATTTTTCAAATATTTAGAACAATTTGACATTAGTACATGCTCACTATACATTTCTTTTAAAATGGATGCTTGTAACATATTTTTTTTTGTTCATTTTAAAAGATGACTTTTGTGGACGTCGCATGGCGGCGTTTTCGTACATTTTCTTTTCCAGTGAAAGCTTCAGCTGTTGATATAAACTGTGAACGTTTAGTGTATATTTGAATATATTCACCTATTTTGTAAGACGTATAATGTCAAATAACTAAAATATGAATTGTATAGTCTCAAAGAAAACTTTAAGAATTTCTCAGCTGTTTATGTTGAATAGGTGCAATTTGGGTACTCGGTGCAATTTGGGTACCGTGACGTTAACATTATTAGTGATAGTCTTAATACGTTTATTAGCTGTTATTTGTAAGAGATAAAACACAGATATATACGGTGGCAGAATGCGGCCATGAAAGAAAAAAAATATGTTGTTCCCTCAAGATACTATGTCGTTCCTCAAGATGCTATGTCGTTCCCACAAGATAGTTATCTCGTTCCTCAAGATGCTATGTCGTTCCTCAAGATACTATTTCGTTTCCACAAGATAGTTATCTCGTTCCTCAAGATACTATGTCGTTCCCACAAGATAGTTATTTCGTTCCCTCAAGATGATATGTCGTTCCCTCAAGATGATATGTCGTTCCTCAAGATATTATGTCGTTCCTCAAGATACTATGTTGTTCCCTCAAGATGTTATGTTGTTCCCTCAAGATGTTATGTTGTTCCTCAAGATGCTATGTCGTTCCTCAAGATACTATGTCGTTCCCTCAAGATGTTATGTTGTTCCCTCAAGATAGTTATCTCGTTCCTCAAGATACTATGCTGTTCCCTCAACATCAAGATGATATGTCTCAAGATGATATGTCGTTCCTCAAGATGATATGTCGTTCCTCAAGATACTATGTCGTTCCTCAAGATGTTATGTTGTTCCTCAAGATAGTTATCTCGTTCCTCAAGATACTATGTTGTTCCTCAACATCAAGATGATATGTCGTTCCTCAAGATGATATGTTGAGGAACAACATAGTATCTTGAGGAACGAGATAAATATCTTGAGGAACAACATAACATCTTGAGGGAACGACATAGTATCTTGAGGAACAACATAACATCTTGAAGGAACAACATAACATCTTGAGGGAACGACATAGTATCTTGAGGGAACGACATAATATCTTGAGGGAACGACATATCATCTTGAGGGAACGACATATCATCTTGAGGAACGAGATAACTATCTTGTGGGAACGACATAGTATCTTGAGGAACGAGGTAACTATCTTGTGGAAACGAAATAGTATCTTGAGGGAACGACATAGCATCTTGAGGGAACGAGATAACTATCTTGTGGGAACGACATAGCATCTTGAGGGAACGACATAGTATCTTGAGGGAACAACATATTTTTTTTTCTTTCATGGCCGCATTCTGCCACCGTAGATATATAATCAAGATTGGATTCAATTAAAAACACTTTAGACTTATTGCTATCAATTTTTGTTCGGATAATATGGTTCATGCGTTCCTGATGAAGGTAAATCCAGAAAAGCGCTTCGGATGCACATAAAGGTGTTTGTTATTTTCATTACATTACTCTTAATGAGATATGATTGATGGATAAACTTTCTAAACACTATTTTCACTGCTATACATGTATAATAAAAGCTTTATAAAATTATACAATAAAAAATACATTAATGTCATATTTGGAATGTCGTAAAACGTAGGTCAACCGAACACTAAATCAAGACTACAACTGTCATTCACCAATTGTTTCCTTTATGATCGTTCGACAAAAGCCCAATTCGTTCAAAAAACAGAACCACCTCCTCAAATAAAAAAAGAAGTTAAAAAAGGGAAAAAGTGTAGTCATATATGCATTATAATAAACTAAGAAACAGATTTTTTTCTACATGAAATGATGATCATGTTTTTTTATACATGAAATGATGATCATGTTTTTTATACATGAAATGATGATCATGTTTTTTACATACATGAAATGATGATCATGTTTTTTTATACATGAAATGATGATCATGTTTTTATACATGAAATGATGATCATGTTTTTTCTACATGAAATGATGATCATGTTTTTTCTACATGAAATGATGATCATGTTTTTTTCTACATGAAATGATGATCATGTTTCTGTATTAATTTGAATTCAACCTAATTGTAGTGTTCAACCTTATCTAAATAATATAAAATAATTTATCTTTTCTGTAAATATCATATGTGTTGATGAAAATCTCTGCAACTTTTCATAATTTCCCTAACCGATTTACTATTTTGAGACGAATTTCTGAAGCCTTTTATTGTTGGTAACCGTCATATCACATCTGACCATATTCTTAGTCCATTTTAGTTAACGTCAACTTTTGTTGCTTTCTTAGAATTAATGAAATCTATCTAATTACTTAATCAGTAATTCGATTTGAAAATACGCATTAAAGCTAGTAGTTTGTACGAGTTTAACCTTCAGAAATCGATATCGCGTAGTTAAATGATTCACATTAATATTGGTCAAAATTTAATGTCTTTACTAAAATACAATAAATGATAGTTATAGAAAGATTCTGAAATTAACCTTCAATTAACCTTCATCGCAGTTTGATTTACTGTAAAAAAAAATCAAAGATAGCCTAGATTATATTCATACACACAGTAAAAACAGAACGTTCTACTTGAATTTGAATATGAAATAGTCTGTATAATAAACAATAAAGAGTTACAACAATTTACACAGTCATATCCATTAACAATTGCTTAGAGCTATACGTTGTTGTTAAGGACAATTCTATACAATATCGTAGAATATTTTTAACCAACATGGACAAATTTGCACCTGAAACACAAATAACAGCGTACATCAGTAGAATTTTGGTATTCATTGAGAAAGTTCTTCTTTTTCAGATTTGCCAACTAATACTCAAAATGAATGAAAAATCTACCAGTTGAGTTTAAATACTGAAATTGTTGTCCGATTTGTAAATTTACCGATTGTGTCCTCTCCCCATATTGTGCCATTGTGCCTGAGTATGAATTCGCATGGCGGGTGATTCATGTAGCAGGAGATGTTTATCCTGTCGACGTACCCGATCTCGCTCTTCTTTAAAGTTAATGCGACTCCCAGTTTTGTACTTTTATCCTGATTTGTATTTTCAATGGACTTATGGGATTTAAAGTTATTATTTAAACACCGGTAAACTTCCGGTCGTCTCATATGTATAGGCATTCATAATGTGCTTACATGTTCTGAAATATCTCTACTATTGTTTAAATCTCAAATTACAAATAAAAAGTTGTAATTGTATGAACTTCAGTAAATGTGTGAAGACTACAGAAAAAGGCCCCGGTGTGAAATACATTCAGAGGCAATAGGCCATTTTTATATGTATGCTTAGTGTAGAGCATAGCATCCAAACTGTCTTTAAAGTTTCATACAGGAGGTGTCCTCTCCTATTAGTTATAATGCATTATGGGGAGCATCCATTTCGATTAAATCTTGTTTGCGAACTGAACATTTATATAATATTATCTCCTTTTTATTTAGGTATTTTATTTCAACAGAAAGTTGTAAACAATATAAAGTTTACTCTTAATTAAACATTTTGATGAGAGGATGCGCACAAAAGTACATATGGCACGTAAATGTTGGTATAGTATATGTGTTTACGGCACGTAAATGTTGGTATAGTATATATGTTTACGGCACGTAAATGTTGGTATAGTATATGTGTTTACGGCACGTAAATGTTGGTATAGTATATGTGTTTACTTGTTCTTTCAAGTTTTCGGCGGAGTTTGTTTTCTCGTCCGTAGGTGTTCAGTTTAGTTACTTTGTGGACTGTTATTTCGTTTTCTTTTCTGGGGTCAAAGTGTCTTGTGATTTTTATTCTTCCTTTTTTGTTACTTATTCGTCTGTTAATTATATTATTAATAACATACCCTTTGAAAGGAGTATTGTATTTTAATTGACCAATCACTGTTAACCACCTGATAGATTCATATTTTCTAAATGACACGAGAGTTTCGAAAATAGCATATGTTTGATATTACACGATTTCTTGAATGTTTTCGGACAAATTTCACAAAGAGCTTCGATTTAAACTGAGTTAATCTTTATCATAAATGACCGTGTTAACTGCACACATTATACATTTGATTGAACGCGTCTGTAATGTCCACCCGTAAAACTGGCGAAAGCCTTTACAAACTTTCAATGTCTACTCCTTGGAATGGTGATGTGTAACTGTGTAAAATTTTTAAAATGTAATGTCAAACATCGAAGTCAAAATCGGATAGTATACTCGATTGATTGATTGTTGTTTGTTTAACGTCCAGTGGCAAATATTTCATATAATGTTCAGGACTATAGTATAGTCGACAAAAGTGAACAATAATGTTATAACAGGGATCTTACTGATATAACATCAGAAAACAAGACATAGTTTTCTAAAAAATTAAATGTTTGAGGAAGTTCAGGTTTAACGTGTTCCGTGAATATATGACGCCACAATGACGCCTGAAACTATTTAAAGAAATGACCCAACGACAATTGAATTTCAATTTTCACGAAACAATCTAAGAAAGCTGGCTTATTTTGATTCTAATGACAATTGACTACCTGTTACCATTCGTTTTAATTATTGCAAAGTTAAACAATAAAAAGCCAGTATTAAATGGTTAACCATATTATTGAATTAAAGCTTTCTCTGCAAGGAAAGGTTTTGAAACAGAAAGAAAGACCTGGGAAGGTGATAAAACGTTAAGGCGTTTAGCTATAAATCTTGATTCAGTCAGCTACACCTAATTATAAAATACTAAAAAAGATATAAGGAAGAACATTTTATGATACCTGATCATTTTTATGGTACATCTGTACCAACAAAACACATATAACTTTGCATATTCCGCTTTGCTTAATTTGCATAAAGCGGTATGAAATCTAATTTCGGGTGATAAAAATAATATAAAATTGTATATACATGTTTTTATAATATAATATAACCATTTGTTGTAACTTCATACTGTTTTATTATCCTATTAAATGATGTATAAAAAAAGAAATATGTAAATGGTTTTAACTATGAATTTGAATTCCTGGTATATATTTGCTTTTGAATAAGGATATGCGCAGATATATCAATGAAACAGCAATCCAACGTAACATAACCACAAAAAGGTCACTGACATGCGATCTTCAATAATAAAATCTCGAAAAGTTGTGAATTGAATTCAAAAAGAGGCGATTTTTGTAATTTGTGTTGATTTGTTTCATTTCAATTTCAAAACTTTTAATTTGCTTTGATATGTACAGTACATAATTTATTATTTTGCAAGGACCATTTCTCACAAATTTAAGTAATTTTTTCTCTTGCCGTTTAACATACTGAATTTAAAATGTTATCGAAAATATTCGGCTTAAGAATCTTTTCTAGATAAGGTTTGACTCTGTTTGCAACTCATACATTTTTGAAGTTATTGCTTTTAAATACGCTTCAATGTTTTTCAGCAATCCTTTTATTCCTTTTTTTATCAACACTCAGTTTTGTATATTCATATAAAACAAGAATACTATTCCAAGTGTAGTGCAGTATATTTGATATTCTTGTAGGTCGATTATTTGAAGTAATAATTGCACGACGAACGTTTCCCTAATATTCCAAGGTATCACTCCAAAGTTTTCGCGCGCGCTCAAGTCTATATATGGCAAAACTGGTTCCAATCATTTATGAGTAAGCAGTAAAACTAATTATCTGGAACCAGGATTGCATCATAGGAATCAAGATAAAAGTGACCGTCATTAAATCATACCAGATGCTTAATATAAGACATGTACTTTTGGTTGCAATTAATAATCTGTTAAACTGATTTACCTGGCCATTAAACCTACATCTATAAGTATGAAATAATTTACCGCAAAATTAATTCCTTTTATCGAACAGGTGTCCGAATTATTAAGATAATATATAAAAAACTTGTTGATCTGTTTGTTTATTGCCATTTGACTGCTATTTTTTTTTATATAGAGCACGTTAACCTAGTGTAAACTGTAATTTAGGATTGATCGTGAGTCTCACATATCAACAGGAAGATTAAATTAATAATATCGCATATCAATAAACATTATTGTTTTGTAAAGCTATATATAATTATCTTAATGATGTTTCGCAGAAGAAATAAACATTATATTTTATATTTTCAGTCAGCTGTTGATCAGCAATCTTTTTTTCTCTGCTAGATAGAATTTAAGACTGCATGATATCTGATATTTTAATTCTCGGTGCCAGTCTTCAATTTGTTCTTATTTAACGTCATATTGTATGTGTTGGGATGATAAACAATGAAAGAGATGTCTTGAGTCCAGAGTTTTTCTACCATGTTCATATAATTTTCAAAGCAAGTTTGATGAGTCGTTCCGTCGTTAGATTTCTACTATAAAAGGCGTGTGCTGTTTCTTTTGCAGATTACTACTAAATCAAGAAGTAGGTCTTAATAAGGGTATGTGACTGGCGCGGAAAAGAGATACAAATTGTTTCTATTCTTCTTTCAATAACATTTTTTTATAACTGAAATGCAGATATTTTCCCCACATGAGTCATTATTTAAATCTAATCTCATATTTTTAGTCTCATTCATGGTATCTAAGAGCTACTATCGATACTACACAAATGTAACGGTCACCATCACGTATTAGTTGACCAATACAATGTGTCTTTGTCTCAACTTACAATAGAAACATTTTCGCAGTCTTAGATCTTAGAAACCACTAGTAAATCCGATTGTGTTCTATTTCCTATTGTGACATTTTGACTTACCAGTAGTATGGATCAATGACGGGTAATGCAGGCATACACGTAGCAAAAGACGCTTAACCTGCTGACGGTGGTCCGACTCCGTTTAGAATTTATGCGATTCACTCAGTACATGCACTTCAGTTAACTATCAGCACTCTAACATTCTATGTCTTTGAGAGATTGGAGAATAATGTGTTTTTCCTTACATACATGTACTTATTTCTGGTATGACTGTACCTACCAGTTTCTGGTTTGACTGTACCTACCGTTTTCTGTTTTGACTGTATCTACTAATTTATGGTTTGACTGTATACCTACTTATTTCTGGTTTGACTGTACCTACCAGTTTCTGGTTTGACTGTACCTACCATTTTCTGTTTTGATTGTACCTACTAATTTCTGGATTGACTGTACCTACTTATTTCTAGTTTGACTGTGCCTACCATTTTCTGGTTTGACTGTATCTACTAATTTATGGTTTGACTGTATACCTACTTATTTCTGGTTTGACTGTACCTACTATTTTCTGGTTTGACTGCATCTCCTGAAACACGATGTTGCATTATGGGAAGGTAATTATTCCTTGTTTAATTTGACGAAACGTCATTTGAGACGACACTGAAGTTCAAAAAGACCGAAGTAGAATTCATTTGACCAATCAATTATCATTGTGACGTTGATTTTAACCGTCTTTAAAAGTAAACCTTGCACAATTGGCCTCAAACAAGCGTCAGAACAGTTTTAGTCAGTTTTCACTGTTATATCAAAATCTTCCAAATCGATTAACTAACTGCATTTTCAATAAATTTTAATGGGTTACAAACGTTATTTTATGTTTTGGCCTAATTACAATCTCAATTAAAGTTTTGCTACTTCAAAGAGCTGAATGAAAATTAAATTCTGTATAATTACCGGTAAAAAGCCACAAAATCTACTGCTGATTAAGGCAGAAGTTAGAGGAAGGAAAATATAAGAAGTTATGGGAAGGAAAATGTAAAGATGCATCGAGAGTATAATTATTAAAACATAGTTAATGGACATATTAAACGAAATAAAAATAGGAATTTCCACAAATAGATTTCCAAAAACAACTTCAAAAATACATGGTTTTTAAATATGGATAAATGTAGATATAGTCTATACGTCAGTAAGACAGCAACCCAGTGACAGCCAAAAGATGTCTAGAGGGTTACATATACAGTTTTCAACAACAGACCTATATCAACAGTGACTAAGCTCTCTCGTGGTATTACTTACATCAGAAGTGTCTAAGCTCTTTCATGGTATTACTTACATAAGAAGTGTCTAAGGTCTCTCATGGTATTACTTACATTAGAAGTGTCTAAGCTCTTTCGTGGTATTACTCACATCAGAACTGTCTAAGCTCTGTCGTGGTATTACTCACATGAGAACTGTCTAAGCTCTCTCATGGTATTACTCACATCAGAACTGTCTAAGCTCTGTCGTGGTATTACTCACATCAAAAGTGTCTAAGCTCTGTCGTGGTATAACTCACATCAGAACTGTCTAAGCTCTCTGATGGTATTACTCACATCAGAACTGTCTAAACTCTCTCGTGGTATTACTTAAATTAGAACATTAGAACTGTCTAAGCTCTCTCGTGGTATTACTTACATTAGAACTGTCTATGCTCTCTCGTGGTATTACTCGCATCAGAAGTGCGTGATCTCTCTCATGATATAAATCACATCAGAACTGCCTAAGGTCTCTCATGGTATTACTTACATTAGAACTGTCCAAGCTCTCTCGTGGTATTACTCACATCAGAACAGTCTAGGGTCTCTAATGGTATTACTTACATTAGAACTGCCTAAGCTCTCTTGTGGTATTACTTACATAAGAAGTGTCTAAGCTCTTTCGTGGTATTACTTACATTAGAACTGTCTAAGCTCTCTCGTGGTATTACTTACATCAGAAGTGTCTAAGCTCTCTCATGGTATTACTTACATTAGAACTGTCTAAGCTCTCTCATGGTATTACTTATATTAGAAGGGTCTAAGCTTTCTCATGGTATTACTTACATCAGAAGTGTCTAAGCTCTCTCATAGTATTACATACATTAGAACTGTCTAAGCTCTCTCATGATATTCCTCACATCAGAACTGTCTAAGCCCTCTCGTGGTTTTACTCACATCAAAATTGTCTAAGCTCTGTCGTGGTATAACTCACATCAGAACTGTCTAAGCTCTCTGATGGTATTACTCCCATCAGAACTGTCTAAGCTCTCTCGTGGTATTACTTAAATAAGAACTATCTTAGCTCTCTCGTGGTATTACTTACATTAGAACTGTCTATGCTCTCTCGTGGTATTACTCGCATCAGAAGTGCCTGATCTCTCTCATGATATTAATCACATCAGAACTGCCTAAGGTCTCTAATGGTATTACTTACATTAGAACTGTCTAAGCTCTCTCGTGGTATTACTCACATCAGAACTGTCTAAAGTCTCTCATGGTATTACTTACATTAGCAGTGACTAAGCTCTCTTGTTGTATTACTTATATCAGAAGTGTCTAAGCTCTCTCGTGATATTATTTACATCAGGAGTGTCTAAGCTCTCTCATGGTATTACTAACATCAGAAGTGTCTAAGCTCTGTCGTGGTATTACTTACATCAGAAGTGTCTAAGCTCTCTCGCGGTATTACTTACATCAGAAGTGTCTAAGGTCTCTCATGGTATTATTAACATTAGAACTGTTTAAGCTCTGTCGTGGTTTTACTCGCATCAGAAGTGCCTGATTTCTCTCATGGTATTACTCACATCAGAACTACCTGAGGTCTCTCATGGTATTACTTACATAAGAACTGTCTAAGCTCTCTCATGGTATTACTTACATTAGAACTGTCTAAGCTCTCTCATGGTATTACTTACATCAGAACTGTCCAAGCGCTCTCATGTTATTACTTACATTAGAACTGTCTAAGCTCTCTCGTGGTATTACTTACATTAGAAGTGTCTAAGCTCTCTCGTGGTATTACTTACATCAGAACTGCCTAAGGTCTCTCATGGTATTACTTACATTAGAACTGTCCAAGCTCTCTCGTGGTATTACTCACATCAGAACTGTCTAGGGTCTCTCATGGTATTACTAACATTAGAACTGCCTAAGCTCTCTTGTGGTATTACTTACATAAGAAGTGTCTAAGCTCTTTCGTGGTATTATTTACATTAGAACTGTCTAAGCTCTCTCGTGGTATTACTTACATCAGAAGTGTCTAAGCTCTCTCATGGTATTACTTACATTAGAATGGTCTAACTCTCTCCTGGTATGACTCACATCAGATCTGTGTAAGCTCTCTCATGATATTATTTAAATCAGAAGTGTCTAAGCTCTCTCATGGTATTACTTACATTATAACTATCTAAGCTCTCTCGTTGTAATACTTACATCAGAACTGTCTAAGCTCTCTCGTTGTATTACTTACATTAAAGTGTCTAAGCTCTCGTGGTATTACTTACATTAGAAGTGTCTAAGCTCTCTCGTGGTATTACTCGCATCTGAAGTGCCTGATCTCTCTCATGGTATAACTCACATCAGACCTGCCTAAGCTCACTCGTGGAATTACTTACATTAGAACTGTCTAAGCTTTCTCATGGTATTACTTACATTAGAACTGTCTAAGCTCTCTCATGGTATTACTTACACCAGAAAAGTCTACATCATGTGGCGAACATTATGAAAAGAAAGAAAAAAATATTCATATATAATAATAGTTTAAAGTGTACAAAAGATACTTTTATCGAAAATCTTGAGCGAAATTGGTTTGTTATCTCTGAAATGTATAGAATTCAATACTGCTGAGATATCCAGGATCAGATAAATCAATGATTAAATGTTTTCATTATTTTTCCCCGTGCATTTTAGGGTTATTCGTGACATTTGATATTCCAAAATTAGAAAAAAGAAACTTTCAGAACGATAATTTCTTTCCAATACCACAAATTGTTATAAATCTGTCTCAAAAATAGTCATGTGCCGATGAACTGTATCATATTAATAGTATATTCGATCTTTCCTGTTTCGCTTACTTGGTTATAACTGAATCTATATATATTTTCAAGAAATAGCAGTTTTTGTCAAGCGTCAAATATGACATGCTCATAATGATGTTTTGTGATTGTGACGCCATATAGGAAATATGGAGATATGGAGTTAGCCAGTTGATGTATGCATACATGTTCATTCATGAGGCTATGTCCCGAAGCTGTAGAATATAAATTAATTAACAAATGAAGACTATCGAATGATGTTCAAAGTTAAATGCAAACTGGCACTATACAGGAGATTTTTTAAGTGTACACTATATCAATCAAATATTACTACGCACGACATCATAAATACAGATAATCTACAAAGAAAAAGAGGGAGATGTGGTATGATTGTCATTAGTTACCAAAGAATGAGGATGTGAATAACTACAGGTCACCTTACGGCATTTAACAATGAGCAAAACTCATACTGAATAGTTAAAGTAAGGATGTGAATAACTACAGGTCACCTTACGGCATTTAACAATGAGCAAAACTCATACTGAATAGTTATAACAGGTCACCTTACGGCATTTAACAATGAGCAAAACTCATACTGAATAGTTAAAGTAAGGATGTGAATAACTACAGGTCACCTTACGTCATTTAACAATGAGCAAAACTCATACTGAATAGTTAAAGTAAGCTATAAAAGGCCCAGGCATGACAAGAAATTAAAATGTAGGACAAAAAACTAAAAATATTAACAGTAAAAACAAATAAAGACCTACGTAGTCTCCAGTTCTCATTTCAGCAATAGAATGATCATCCAAGTTGTGCATTCATGTTGCAAAATAAAGAAACATATATGACAAGACTGTAGTTCTGTAATACGTTAGTAAATTGGAATGAAAATGAACACATAATAATTCATGCTGTTCTTGTTTTAATGTTTCCTATAGAGAGTTGCATCCGGTACATTATACTATATCTCTGTCGACATAGTAAAAGTTTTCTGTCAATATTTATTAAACAAAGTCGAATCTCGTCCAATAGACATTGCAACTGAAATTGCATACGTTTGAATAAGCTAGCAAGGTCCAGTTCATAGAATTACATTTCCAGTCTCACACGAAAGCTCTTGTCCCAATTACAGCTTGAGTATACGGTTGATATCTTCTTTTTATTGATATAAGGGATGACATAGTTTCTTTTGATGTACACAAAGTCACTCACTCCCAGTCCAAGAAATAAATAGAACGTATAGCGTAAGCGGGTTCAAAGTACTCTTTGATAAAATTAAGGAGAAAATGTCTGTGTCCAATGTCAGGAGCCCATAATTCAGTTGTTGTCGTTCGTTGCTGTCTACCTTATTTGTTTCTCATTTATTGATTAAGAACCAGGCCGTTGGTTTTCTTTTTTTTTCACATTTGGCATGCTTGGGCTTTTAAATCTTACCGGCTATACTGTTTTTCTCATTGTTGAAGGCTGTACTGTGGCCTTTAATTGTTTACATCCTTTTCACTCGGTCGTTGATGGATAGTTTTATAAGTGGCAATCGTATAACATCTTCTTATTTTTACGTTTTACAAATTAAAGCAGTTGTTATTTTAACACGATTTGTTTGGTAGAATAGTATCACACCAATGATACATATAATAACTTAACAAATAATTAAACATACGAATAAAATGAGTTATACAAGTTACTTTAGCTCTAGAACTCGCTGGGTCGGTTACATATATTAAAACGTAACAAATATAGAAAAGTCTCAATTAAGCCACAAACATACATATCTATATATATATCTATATCATTATAATCGCAACGGCGATAATGAATCTTTAAACGCTAAAAGTCAAAGCAAAACATGACAGAACAGAACAGAATCAAAATGTATGTAGGGTGCTATATGACGCAATTATTTGCTCTTATAAAATCGCAATATGAACAGCATTTGGAATTCTTTGTCATTCTCGTCATTAATATTGTTCTGCGCATACCTGGTGCGTCATGGTAGCTCATACAACAATAAATTGAAAGATTGGATCGTAATCTCACAGAATTAAAATGTTGAATTTATATTCCATATTCAGCAGACGACATGACAATCTGACGTCAACGTCAAAACAATGTTTTGTTTTGATTTATATTTTCTTAACCTGTCATTTGTTGGCCATTTCTGTTTGTTATTGATGGTTATAAGTCATGACAAATCAAGACAATTGATATGAATGTAATTTCAGCATTGTTTTTATACAAGGACTTGACAAGTCATGAAAAACCTCTGGCACACAGAAGCTGGTATCTTCCTTTGGTAATTCATTCATGTATCTTAAAGTTAGAAAGTTAAATAGCGTTTAATATACATGTACTTATTAACAAAAGGAAATTCTGGATGTACGTCAAGGAGATTCTGGGTGTACGTCACCGAAACAGTAACCAAAGGCGTACGACCGACAGAAAACCCAAAAGACACCCAGAGGTCACCATACGGTGTTCAGTAGTAGACATTGATGTTCTGTCGTGATCTTTGATGGTACCTATTGAATTCATTTACAGGTTATATTCTATTCATAACAAATTGACATGTATTTCACGGGATGTTATGAAGTAATTGTTTATGCAGAATTGGATAATTTCGTAAAGGGTATTACTATTATCAAGACATTAGGGATTCACGTGATAGTACGAAATTGTTGCCACTCAAAGAAAAGAAAGACTTATGAACATAGGAACAACAAACAGCAATGCACACCAAGGCTTATTCAATATAGGGTCTTGTAAAAAAAAAATAAACGGGATACCAACTAAAGAGCCTGCATTTATGTCCATTTTTCAACACGGAACACTATAAAACTTTTACAACCTTATTTGGTGTGTAGAATCAAATATCCAGCCTTCTAGTACTATTTTAGACATTTTTCATTGCTTGCGATGCTTAATATGTTTATGAATTGATTCTTTCAGTGTTTGGATTGTCCTGTTTTCAATGTTGGTTGGAGTGAAATGAGTATTATCAATGTATTATTCAATCAAAATTTGGAAGCGTCCATCACATAATTTTCCAGATTTTGTAGTATTGTATTAATCACAGTTCTTAGATAGGACTATATATAATGCATCATTCAACAAAAGTTTGGTAGAAATTGATCCTTTGCATTATTTTCAAATATTCTATTATTTAAAATTTTGTCCCATTTCATATTTTACTTACGGTGGCGACCATGTTTATAATAATATCACAAATGGCTTATTGTTATAATGAAATTTTGTAAACGACAAACAAATTGCAGTTATTATAAGGTACATGATGTTTCTAAGGACTTCGGGTACTTATCTAATCCGCAGAGACTGTGATAGCTATACCAGTGAAGTAATATTAATAGCAAGTGTGATATTCTTGTTGAATAATAAAAATGCCTTTCTGTCTTACCATATTGGCGTAAAACATTGTAAAATATTTATAGATGATCCTTTAGAACATCCGTTCGATTGCCTTTTTTCGCGTTGGTTTTTTAAAAACACAGACTTAAATAATTGAGTTTTATTGGCGAATTAATCAAAATAAATTTGAGTGATTGACAGCCCATTGGGATATAAAGAGTTATGTCTGATATAAATGATTGTATTTTACTTAAATAATTTAAATTTGAAATAGAAAATCTCATCCATGTGTCAATTTCCATTGTCGCTTGGAGATATCCATATTATGATTCTGCGATGTAGAAAAATCGTTAAGTAAAACTGGAGTTTGATCGTTGATCTCTGGTCAAAGCAGATTAATGATCAATGATCGTCACCATATATATACCATTGTGATTGATATAAACATTGGAGATGACATCAATAAATAAAGATTTGTCCACAATCATGGGGGATCATTACTAAGGACCACCTGTCTGTGTCATCAAAACAAAGTTTTTTACTTGATTAAATTGATACTTGATCTGTAGACTTGACTTAACTACACGACACTTCCACGGCTTCATCCTGAAAAATATCCTGAATTAAATAAGTCTTCGTAATAAAACTTTCATAACAAATTCGATTTTCTTGGTTAATTGTTGGTCTTATAAAAATCCTGTCCGGAAATTTGGCGTTGAGGCCGTAATTAATGTTTTGACGTTTTTGACTATTATAAGTTAATTAATATGGTATTTAATATTTGTTGAATGTAATCTAATATAGCACTGAAAGTGCATCGACATTACAGACAGTCCTTTGGCAAATCAGTGATCCATCGACATTACCAGCAGCCCTTTGGCGGATCAGTGATCCGTCGACATTACCGACAGCCCTTTGGCGGATCATTGATCCATCGACATTACCGACAGCCCTTTGGCGGATCAGTGATCCGTCGACAGTACCAACAGCCCTTTGGCGGATCAGTGATCCATCGACATTACCGACAGCCCTTTGGCGGATCAGTGATCCATCGACATTACCGAGAGCCCTTTGGCGGATCATTGATCCATCGACATTACCGACAGCCCTTTGGCGAATCAGTGATCCGTCGACATTACAGACAGTCCTTTGGCAAATCAGTGATCCATCGACATTACCGACAGCCTTTTGGCGGATCAGTGATCCATCGACATTACAGACAGCCCTTTGGCGGATCAGTGATCCATAACTAATAATGAAACGTTTGATGATTATTTTGTTTAACAATTGATGACCAATAGCCATTCAATAATTCAATAAAATCATCCAACTTTCAAAGGCCATTGCATTTTGCCACTCTTATTTATATTAGGCTTATCGTTTCTGAAGAGAACAAATAACGATTTCAGAAAGTAGACAAACCTTTTCTATAACGTGAGAAAACGCAATTGTTCATTAACATTTGTCATTTGAAAACGTCAATGGTATCAGGTAATACAGTAAAAGATAAGTGATTTCTATTATAACAAAGATATAAATAGTAAGAGTACTTACTTTGTACTTTATATTTGTTTAAGATATGAAAATTAACGAAGATCTTATTTTTTTTAGTAGATGTACATGTCAATATAAATTGCATTACAGCAAAATGACTTTCAGCTGCCGTTAATATTAGAATTTCGTGTTTAGTTTGTCAAAATCCACTTCTGTTTATCATTTGTTCACGATACAAAGTTCTGGCTAACACGCTAGAATTATGAAGGATAAAAAACAACATAACCCTATGTGATTTATTTTTTTTATCCCTAATTTGGAAGACAACAGGAGATCCCATCTTTATTCATTTGTATATGTATTTATGTATTTAAATATTTTTATGAATTTGCATCTACACCGTTGGTGTAACATGTGTTCAACTACAGAATCATACAAATATAATTTTGTATTTTTTAAAAAACGGTCGGTTTTTTTTTCGTTTAAGGATGTTCGCTACTCTGTTTCAAAATAACAAGCTTTTTAAAAGACTGTTATAAACTGATAGTATATAAATAACGGAACTAAAGAAGCAGAAAAAAATGAAGGGTCCGTGTGCTTGTTTTTGAGATATAAGAATTGAAAATTTGGCGGGAAATGATTCTCTCTAGATTTGTCATAATATTAACATTGGCACATTTCTTCTTTCAAAAACTATGAAAAAATAACAAGGATTTTATAAGATTTTCAAATATGGCTTTTTACACTATATGTAATAAAATTATGAAAAGAAAAGAAGAAGTTAGCGGACAAAATTTTTATTGGCACTACATGGATAAAACTAGAGGATTCCGAATGTCAGACAAAAAGTCAAAAACAAGAGTAGCGAACATCCTTAAGTTTATCTTAGGGCCTATACCCTGTATCATTGTCCTTAGGTTTATCTTAGGGCCTATACCCTGTATCATTGTCCTTAGGTTTATCTTAGGGCCTATACCCTGTATCATTGTCCTTAGGTTTTTGGTGGATAGTATTCTTATTTGCAAATAGTTATACAATCCACAAAAAAATTACTCCGTTATCCATACGTACATGATATCATTGAAATATAAATAAGAGTTAAACGCCATCTGTACACCCTCAGCATTACCGAGCGTCAATTACTATATCAAGCATTTATCATTCTGCACTTAAAATTATCATTTATTTCAATTAAAATATTACGCAAGTTTCCAACTACAGTAACTGTTCGATCTGGGAAATGAATAACGGAATAATTAAGGATGTTCACTGATCTTGTTTTTGACTTTTTGTCGGCTATGTGGAATTCTTTAATTTTATCAATGTAGTGTCATCAAACATTTTGTCCATTAATCCCTACTTTACTTTTCGGAATTTTATTACAAATAGTTTTAAAAGCCATTAATGAAAATCTTATAAAATCCTTATTTTTTTACAGTTTTTTTAAAGAAAAACGTTCCCTATATTAAATGTAAGTAAAATATAGAAGGTATCATTTCTTTCCAAATTTGCAATGACTTAAATCTAAAACAAAATGGACACAGTCCTTTCATTTTCAGGTTTTTTAGTGCCGTTATTTATGTACTACATGTATCAATTCATAACAGTCTTTTAAAAAGCATGTTATTTTGAGCAGTTACCATCCTTAAGATAATTTAGACACACTAGGAGTTAAAGATAAATATGTGGACACAATTTCGTTCGAAATGTAACTACTTAACAGCTGAAAGCCTGAAAGTCAAAGAATTTTAGACTCTCGAACATATCTTAAAAAACTAAATTACTTTCCAACATAGTCCTTCACACTCCATTACCTGTGAATAAAATGAGACGCAATATGCCGACATAAAAAACTAAAAGCTTCTGTGGTTCAACATACGGTCTTTAATAATAGATTGTCACTGAGTGTATGACAGAAAGTCACAGGACAAAAAGTCACGAACAAAAAGTCGCAGGACAAAAAGTCACAGACAAAAAGTCACGAACAAAAAAATCACAGGACAAAATGTCACAATTCATATTTGAGATTATTTTTTCCTTTGAATAAGAAAACAATTATGTTTTAAGACTATTTTTGTATTTTTCTTGAACTATTATATATAAAACAAATATGTAAACAAAATTTATTCCTAAAAAAATCAATAATGATCAAATAATTGTTAAGAAAACAATTTGTGAAAGTAGCTTTGTACTTAAATGGCTTCATGGTGCTAAGAAATATATCTTTTGCATGATTAAAATTTAAAAATCTTCATTTATCAAGGCTTATGAACAATTTCCTAAACTGTTACATGAATATATGCAATAAAATGAAATTATTTCAAGAACTTTCTCTTATATATTCAAACAATTATAAACAAATTATTTGTGACTTTTTGTCCTGTGACTATCTATCCTGTGACTTTCTGTCCGCTGACCTATGACACTTACCTTAGCTAATTTTATAACCTAGCTATATAGATCACATTTCATTGAAATCATAGTACTTGTCTATAGATGACACTGGATGTTGGTCAGAGTATAGCTACATGTATATATAATACATAACATTGTATGTGAATAAAGCTGACAGTAGTAAATCAGAGTAAAGCTATAAAATGACATTGGATGATAGTCAGAATAGCCAAATAGATGACATTGGATGTTAGTCAGAGAATAGCAATAACGATGACTTTAGATGTTAGTCAGAATATATATAGATGACATTGCACGTTAGTCAAAATAGCTATACAAACGACATCGGATGTTAGTCAGAATAGCTATATAGATGACATTGGATGTTAGTCAGAATAGCTATATAGATGACATTGGATGTTAGTCAGAATAGCTACATAGATGACGTTGGAAATTAGTCAGAATAGCTATATAGATGACATTGGATGTTAGTCAGAATAGCTTTATAGATGATATTGGATGTTAGTCAGAATAGCTATACAGATGACATTGGATGTTAGTCAGAATAGATTTATAGATGACATTGGATGTTAGTCAGAATATCTATATAGATGACATTGGATGTTAGTCAGAATAGCTTTATAGATGACATTGGATGTTAGTCAGAATAGCTATATAGATGACATTGGATGTTAGTCAGAATAGCTATATAGATGACATTGGATGTTAGTCAGAATAGCTATATAGATGACATTGGATGTTAGTTAGAATAGCTATATGGATGACATTGGATGTTAGTCAGAATAGCTATATTGATGACATTGTGTGTTAATCAGAATAGCTATATAGATGACATTGGATGTTAGTCAGAATAGCTATACAGATGACATTGGATGTTAGTCAGAATAGCTATACAGATGACATTGGATGTTAGAATAGCTATGTAGATGCCATTCGATGTTAGTCAGAATAGCTATACAAATGGCATTGGATGTTAGTCAAAATAGCTATATAGATGCCATTGGATGTTAGTCAGAAAATAGCTATATAGATGACATTGGATGTTAGTCAGAATAGCTATATAGATGACATTGGATGTTAGTCAGAATAGCTTTATAGATGACATTTGATGTTAGTCAGAATAGCTATATTGATGACATTGGATGTTAGTCAGAATAGCTACATAGATGACGTTGGATGTAAATCCGAATAGAGCTATAAAAATAACATTGGATATAAATCAGAGTAATTATGCTATATAAATGACATTGTTTGTAAATCATAGTATAGTTATATAGATAATATTGGATGTACATTTGTAAGTCATAGTATTGTTATATAGATGATATTGGATGTCCTTTTGTAAATAATAGTACAGCTATATAGATGACATTGGCTGTAAATAATAGTACAGCTATATAGATGACATTAGATATAAATCAGAGCAGTTGCATGCGTGGATTTAACGTGAATGAAAATTTTAATCTGTTATATTGTCAAATCAGATTACAATTTACTTGTAAAATATACATCTGCTGCAGATTACCTTATGTATTCAATATCTATATGATGGATCGGAATAAGCATCTGACATTCAAACTGGCAGTATAATTATATTAAAAACCCTAGACTTGACTTTTAGAAGTTTTATTTTCTTAACTACAGAAAATTTGGACTTTGTTCCGGTTTCTTTTCAAGGAGGGAAATCGCACTTTAATTAGTTGTAGCATGCAAAGACTATAAAGTATATCTTGTGGGTATACAAAAATAATCTTCTCATAGTCTTACTTTCACAATCTAACACGTTGAACATTTATATCTAGTTAACTCTCATTTTGTCCTGAATTCATCTTTCATACCTTCATTTAGAAAAGTTACTTTATAAAAATAAGGAGATGTGGTATGATTGCCAATGAGACAACTATCCACCAAAGTTAAAATGAAGTTTGTTTAGATCTCTTTCTATTTTCGTCCTACATGTATATGTTTTCGCTTTATAAATTATTGTACTGTTCTTTTTAAATTTTCTGTTGCATGTAAGATTTAAGTCAATCGTAATGTGACCCCTCCAAAACTCTATCCCATGTGTGTCTCCCAATTAAAAAAAATAATATTAAAAAGTCATAAGTGGTGTGAGACTATCATATTCTGTGCAGATAAATTATGACGGCATCTGTTAAAAAATATTTCTACTTTTTTTTTCAAATTAATGTTAACATTTAATTTATTTTATGTTGCCAAATTGAATGTAAAACGAAATTAGAGTTATTTAAATTATTATGAATTACCAACCAAAAATGATTGTGTTCAGCATGACATACAATAACATACATTCAAAAGTCAATTACAGAGAAAATTGTTGTTTAATGTCAGGAAAATATCGGCAACAAAACTGCTTTATTTGTCCAAAACAACCAAATCGATGACGCAGTGCATTTTGTCTAATTACCATGATTTTATAACTTCCGAATGGTATAAAATGGCGCTAACGGAGAAGGTGAAACAACATCGGAGGCATGGTTTGTAGCGTTTAAGGCATATTTGATCTCAATAAACATTAGTTATCAATATAGTGATTAGATCCAAATATAGAGAGACCCGAGATGGTTGTGGACAGTAAACAAGCACTTTAAGCAATCTTAGCAAGAATCGAAAATTAGACTTGAACTTTGAACTACTATTTCATAGTACTTTCATGCTCTGAATAATGATGACAATTATAACATAGTTATTATTATTTATTAATAATAATAATAGTAATAATAATAATTATTATAATAATGACATCCGAGCGCATGTGTTTCAGGTAGAACCTTGATTTTCGTTTACACAACACATGTGTCGGTTAAAACCTTGATTTCCATGTTCACAATACATGCTTCAGGTAAAACCTTGATTTCCGTACGCACAACACATTTGTGGGGTAAAACCTCGATTTCCGTACCCACAACACATGTGTCGGATAAAACCTTGAATTCCGTACCCACAACACATGTGTCGGGTAAAACCTCGATTTCCGTGCCCATAACACATGTGTCGGGTAAAACCTCGATTTCCGTGCCCACAACACATGCGTCGGATAAAACTTTGATTTCCGTGCGCACAGTACGTGTTTCATGTAACCTTGATTTCCGTGCGCACAACACATGTGCCGGGTAAAACCTTGATTTCCATGCCCTCAACACATGTGTCAGATAAAACCTTGATTTCCGTGTGCACAACACATGTGTCGGGTAAAACCTTGATTTCCATGCCCACAACACATGTGTCGGATAAAACCTTGATTTCGGTGCCCACGACATATGTGTCGGGTAAAACCTCGATTTCCATGCCCACAACACATGTGCCGGGTAAAACCTTGATTTCCATGCCCACAACACATGTGTCAGATAAAACCTTGATTTCCGTGCCAACAATAGATGTATCGGATAAAACCTTGATTTCCGTGCCCACAACACACGTGTCGGATAAAACCTTGATTTCCGTGCCCACAACACATGTGTCAGATAAAACCTTGATTTCCGTGCACACAACACATGCGTCAGATAAAACCTTGATTTCCGTGCCAACAATAAATGTATCGGATAAAACCTTGATTTCCGTGCCCACAACACATGTGTCTGATAAACCTTGATTTCCATGCGCACAACGCGTCTTACAGGTAAAACCTTGATGTCCGTGCCCACAAGACTTGTTTATATAATTATAGGAAAACAGGTGTTTTATTGAAACTTGTCTCTTATGTTAACTTGAAATGATTATAATGGATATTTCGGATTGACTTTAAATTAGCAAGACGCTTTCATACCAAAGGGATAATCCTTGCATATATTCAAGTTCCATAACATCTAAATAACTTATAGAATATATAAATAACAGTAATTAAACAATATAAGGCGAATATATAGTGCTATAAACTTCCTCCATATCAAGATTTAAAGCTTAGAAAAGTTGACGAGAATATCAAAGATCTTTAATACCAAATTCTATGAACGATAATAAGGGATGATATAACCTAAGACCACAAAGGGATGATATAACCTAACACAACGAGTGACAAGCTTTCTGACATATGGCGTGATTATATCATTATTTTAGACATCACATGAGATATAAACAGATTCAATTCGTTTGAAAATAAACTGCAAATTCTTGATGATATTTTTTATTCTTGTATCATATCGTACTATATTGTTTATCACTTTGTCGCTGTGTTGGGGTCTCATTGGTGTATATACTTTTATTTTGACACACACACTAGGAAGTAAAGTATAATATAGGCAAAATCTAATATTTTTAAAATGTAGTTCAATCTCAACGTGTGACTGCACTACATTACCCCCCAAGTTATGTAATAACACGAAATTTCCAATATTAGAATTAGTCTATAACAGGTTGTCTTGTTTCTGATTTCCCAACTTTATACCGCTTCATTGAATAAATAGTATTAAACCATAATAAAACAATGATATTAGTATCTTGTTGTAACGTTGAAGCAATGAGCCATGTTTCAATTGAACCAAAGACTTAATGTATTTTCCATTAAATAATTTAATAGTTCTTAGAGTTTTAATTCCCAGAGTGTGGTATTATATTTTAGAAATTAAATTAAAAGAACATTTTTCAATTCATTCATACAATTTTAACGCATCGTTTATATTTTTGTATGATTGAAACGAGAAGAACAATCTTATCTTCGTGGTAAAGGTTAGGTCAATGATTTTTCTAGCTTAAAAAACGACATTATGTAAACTAATCCGAGGTAATCAAAATGCTATAACTTTTTTTAACTATACATTAAGAGGGGTGAAGTTAAAGGAGGCCAAACATGACAAGAATGGTGAACGGATACACATTCTGCATGAGGGAACTCAAAGGATAAAATTGAGAATGGAAATGGGGAATGTGTCAAAGAGACAACAACCCGACCACAGAACAGACAACAACAGAAGGTCTCCAATAGGTCTACATTTGTACATACGTCGCCTTTTGAGTAGGTTAACGATGTATCAACATTTGCCACATAAATTTCATGAAAATAAAGTTCAGTGCATGATCTCAAAATTTACTTTAAGTTTAGGCAGATTTTAACAGTAACGGTGATAATTGCGCACCTTGAGGAATAAAGTAATCTGCCTGAATTCTAATAGATTCTTGCTTTAGACGACATGCATAGACCGCCGTATTTTTTCCTGGCATGTAAATTTTACTGATATAAAAATTCATCTTGACCAAGGAGTGTAGTCAGTGGTTTTCAAAATCCTTTGTAATAAAACGAATTCAAGCAACAAATTAAGCAAACAGAATTTATCTTAAACTTTGGAAGCTACCAACTACATCTGAAGTAAACAATAAATAGCCATACAAAGTTTGTTAACTTTAGAATTTCAACTTATATATATATTTTACTAGTACTTTGTTTTGTTGATTTTTATACCAATTTTATAGAGTTGGATTGTTAAGTTCTTTTTCCGAACTAATTTGCTACATTTGTACATACAGTTTGTTACCCAACTGAATCAGATTGAGATTTAACAGTGGAGGTTTGAATGCTAAAAAAACAATTGTTTTAACCCCGCAACATGTTTAGGTGCCTGTCCTAACTCCGGATGCTTCCCGTTAGTTGTCTTTATTTATAACCTCTTGATGCCTTTTACTTTTTGTCGTTGGGTTGCTGCTGTCACCTTGATTTAAACCCACGTCGCCTTTTATTCATACTATAGATAGCTATTCTATTTAGGGTTGTCCACCAAAAATAGACGAATAAGATAAATTAAAATCAGGACTTTACATACATTTATATATAAATTGTTTTGAGTTCAGTATTTGCAAGTGTCTTGCAAAAAAGCCCCACAATGAATTGTACAGAAGAGTCTACTAGTATTTAAATGACAATATCATACAGTGAATTATTATTGCTCTGTCGAAGATTGCAGACACGACAATGTCTATAAATGTCGCAATGTTAAGTTCGACATTGTATTGTTCCTAGTTTGACGTTGCAATGATTCTATATTTTGACGTTTCAATGATTCTATATTTTAACGATGCAATGTTTCTATATTTTGGCGTTGCAATGTCTCTTTATTTTGACGTTGCAATGTTTCTATACTTTGACTCTGCAATGTTTCTATATTTTGACGTTGCAATGTTTGTAGTTTGACATGACAATGTTTGTAGTTCGACATAACAATGTTTGTAGTTTGACATGACAATGTTTGTAGTTCGACATGACAATGTTTGTAGTTTGACATGACAATGTTTGTAGTTTGACATGACATGGCAATACTTAATATCTTTTAGTTGTTGTATGCAATGTTTGGATACCGTTCAGTTGAACATTGCAATATTGTTATCTTTTAGTTGGATAGTGTACTGTTAAATAATAAATGACATTATGATGGAGTTTATCGAAAATATACAACAAAGTAGCACTGGTTTGTGGGACAGTTTCCCATAGGACCTACAAAATGATGGATAGAAACAAAACACATAAATATTGCAAGATATCATTAACACTAATGTCTCTGGGTCAGAATAATATCACTCTAAGGAAACTCATAACCTAGTTGGCACAAGTTTAAAACGTCCGTATGGTTTCTCCTATGCTATTTGTATTTTCCGTGTAATTTCTGACAATTCTGCAAAAAAATGAAAGGAAAATTCTTTTTCACCTTCAAACGATATCATGAGAATGTTGTTTAATCATTTCAGAGAAATTTTCATTTCTGTGATATTTTTTTTTGATTGACAGTAAACGAAAAGCAAATTATAATTTAATGATTACCACATCTTGAAAGTTGCATTTAATTTTTTTCAACTTTCCATCAAAATGAGTAGTTTTCATTTCTACCTCATTATGCAGAAATGCTGTCAAAGTTTTTATACTTATGGGACATGTCGTTAGAGATCACCCCTTTCAACCTACATCATCAATCAGTATACATTTTGTAACTACTTTAGGATCAGTATTAATAGTTACCATAAATGTAATATTAATTATTCTAATATGACGTGCTTCTTTCGCTTTGTAAACAACACCGTGATAAAATTCTCGATATATCTGTACTTAGCGCAGACTCAGAGATGTACATAATAATGGCTGTTACAATATACCTCCCACGTAAATCCACATGTATCGTATGTGCAAACGCTATGCCGATTTCGTTGTGTTAAGAATTGCAATTGAAAAAAAAACTACAGAACCTTTATTCTTATTCTGATGCATAACAAAAAGATTTAATGCATTAGAGCTCGGAAAAATGTACAAAATCAAAAATAAATAAAATTCATCGAAATTCCATTCATGCGTTTGGCGCAATTAAGTCATTTCAAAATATGACGTCATACAAATGAAAACGCTAAAACTGAAGGTTTTTCCTTTACGTGAACCCTCCATATTCGGATAATATTGCATTAAAATGGAATTTTCAGGTAGGTGATTTTTTAATTTTCTATTCTATTGCATTATTCGCACATTTACTAATTTCGGCAAGTCAACATGGCGGCTCCTTAGTTACGAAATGTCAACTGTGGATTTGACGTTAGCTTACGAGAAAAAATGTAAATTGAAAATGGCAAATGTTGGGGTGGAGAATTAAAAGAATAAAACACATTTTTTCTAACGGTTATTTAAGAAATAATTCATGCAAGCTATGGAATTATTGGAAATTTTATCTAACAGGGGGTAAAATAGAACAGCCACACACTCGGCGTACCCATTCTCGCTTCAGTTTTTTAAATTACCGTATTTGTCCTATTAGAATCAAAATAATTCATGGAAGCCATAGATTTGTTGGAAATTAACATGGCCTGGATCATGTTAAATTTCCAACAAATCTATGGCTTCCATGAATTAATTCTTAAGTATTTTCATGCGGATGAAGTTAAAAAGTCTATATGTACATGTGGTATCCTGTATCGGCTATTTTTGATACAAATGAATTTGTCAAAAAAAAAACACTTGTGCATTTAGTACGAATATCCTGGTATCCTCTTTTTATTTTGAGCAAACGGAAATATTCAATTAAATGTTAACGAAGCAGTTCAATTTGGTGTCTTCGCAACTCGCGCCAAAGCAATGTCTATTTGTTTAACAATGGGAACCATAATTTTACTCGCTACACTACAATACAGCAATATATATCAAACAAAAAATAATGATATCGGTCCCACCTACAAAAGTAGGGTCATTATTTTTTCCAGTATTTGCGTCCGTCCGTCCATTCGTTCGTTTGGCGTCATATGTCAGTAGTGTACCATGAAAAGTACGAAGTTGACCTCGTCATTTATAAGTTTTTATCATTAAACAACTGTTATCTTGAGACATCTGTTTATTTATGAATACCTTGTGTTAGTTTTTTTAGTTGTAATCTCTGTCCTGCCTTTTTTTTTAGTTGTAATCTCTGTCCTGCCTTTTTATTTTTCACTCTATTCGGTCCTGCCTTTTTTTTTTTATTAGTTTATCCTGACTTTTTTTACATAAATTGTCATCCTGCCTTTTTTTTTGCCAAGTTACTCATCCTGCCTTTTTTTTTACTCAAAACTCCTGTCCTGCCTTTTTTTTCAAATTTCATCATAGCTCCCTTACCTTTTTGATACTTCCCATTTTGTGTCGTTGCGTAGTGGTCTAGTTGATAACATTCTATTGAGGTATCAGAGGACAAAAATACAGATATGCTTCAACTGTAGTTCTAATACTGTACCGAGAACACCATTTTATTTAGTGCAGAAGTACCTTGTCTCGTATAGTGCAAATTATGGCTATAACCAGCTCTCTTGTTAGATTTACGATCGTTTTATTGTCATATAACATTTTCCCAAACAAAAAAACTAAATTTACAAAACAATGAGGACAGTGCATAAATTTGTTTGGATTCGGAAGAAAAGCTGACGTGTATAAAACCAACACATGCTGATTTAGTAAGATTTCCTACCTACCAGGTGTGTTGTTTTCTAACACCTTTAATTTACTGTTTCAGCTGCTATCTTATTAGCATTGCAGCAGTACATACGTATAATTATCACCAACACAGATAAGAATTATTGGTTTAATGATTTTCATTCCCAATTAAACAATGGATGTTAGGTATACTTTCTGGTGAGCTTGGTCAGTCAGTTTAATTTAGGATTTTAATGAATGGCATTAAATGGTTTTAATAAAAATATCTTTTACACTTATTTCTTGAAACATTGTCCAGTTTCTCTAAACATAATATTTGTATTAAAATATGTATATATTGACTAAGTTAGATACAAAAAAGTCTGAGTGATACCCAAAAAGTCTGAATGATACCCAAAAAGTCTCAATTATACCCCAAAAGTCTGAATGATACCCTAAAAGTCTGAATGATATCCAAAAAGTCTGAATGATATCCCAAAAGTCTGAATGATACCCAAAAAGTCTGAATGATACCCCAAAAGTCTTATGTTTCCTTATGTTTCATACATCCAAATATAAAATAATCTACTTTAATATGGTAATAATTCGAGTGTATATAAACATTGAAAAATGTTTATGTATAGATTCTACCACTGCATCAAGTGTGATACGATATTTGTCCACTCGAGACGGTTAAATTTTGAAGTTTAAAACGCGAGGCTCGCCGAGCGTTTTAAATATTTAAAATTTAACTATCGAGAGTGGACAAATATCGTTTTGCACGAGATTTGGTGGTGGAATCTGTTTCTCTAATTATTTTTGGACGATATGCAGACAGTATTAATCCTTGTTTTCGAATGATCTTCCAAAAAAAAAAAAAAAATGTGTTCTTTCTATGTGACGTCATCAGGCATGGTCCCCCTTTTTCATGACGACACAATAGGAAATTCAGAGAAAAGCAAGAAAGTTGACGTCAAAATCGAATTTTGACCAATGAAGAACTGAGATCAAACGAACTGCACGTTGATTAAATACATATATACAACAGGTCAGGGAGTATAAACCGGGTAAGAATTAGAGAAAGTTATTTTTTCAACAACTGTTCTGGTATTCAGGAAACTGAATGTGGTCTTTTGTGAATCTAACCACAGCCGTCATTCTTTAGGTGCAGTAAATTCTTCTATAGATCTCACATATATGCTATTCGTTCCTTCATGTGATTTGAACAAAATCTAGAATAATTCGAAGCTTAGCGGAAGATTTAAGCCACTCATTTCATCTTCTGCAAAACCCAATAGTTTTTCATACTATTTTTAGTTCTGAGAATCGTTCTGATTGTTGATGATTATTGCTTATTATTAACAATTTTTATAGAATTTGAGTTGAGACCAATAAAACAAATGGTAATTACGTGTAAATAAGATATTTTATTGTTAAATAATTGTCATGTTGTTTTATTTCAGGATTTGTTGATATCCATGGTAATGGTTTCTATGATAGGCAACTAATCTTTGGATATTATTTGTAACAAGATGTCCTCTCCGCCAATCATATAGCATAGACATATAAATACAATCCGCCAGGAATTTTGACGACTAAATCCAAACAGCTAATTACTAAATTAATTTAAGGGAGCACCGAGTCGAGACGTTTTCTAAACTTAGTCAGTCCGGTCATGTTTCAGGGATTACTTACCATAATATTAGATCTTCGTCTTCTGGGAGTTTGGAATAAAAACGTTGTCATTTACGTTCTTTGTGTAGGTATAGCTATTTTACGGAGTGTCACTTCAGATCTTATACAAAAAGCTAAACCAACAAAGGTTGTCAAACTTTGCATTTTCATCGAATAAGGCTGTTCCGAGATGTAACGGAATCGCTATTGATACAGTATAATTGTGTTAACATTAGGAGCACATTTTTATTACACGATCTAATTACGAAATATCAGAGTATGATACATTTGTAAGAAAGGCTATGGATTGAGTATGATTTAATTAACACATTTTACACTTCAAACATACCGTCTTGGTTCTTTGAATAAAATAGAGAAGGAACGTATGACTGAATGACCGATCAATGATGACTTTAAACCAACACTTCACAATTAAATTACATCTTTGAAAGTAGAAAATATTGACCGATCTAAGTATTTCAACAGTTGTGTCATGTGTGTCTGCAGGACAATCAGTACATCTTTTAACAAGAAATATCGAAATCATTCTGTGTTATAATAGTACGGAACATATACGCCTTTAGAGTTATTGGGATGTTTTATAATTGGTTATGTATAATTAATCCATAATGCGATGCAAGTTTTAACCATAGGGAAATCAGATCTTCGTAATTAACGATCACTCTTTTAACAGGTAAGCATCTTTTGATTTTCTCAATAATTTAAATACTTGCTATTCAAGATTACAGTTTTAAAGTGCATATTTTTCGAATTGATTTGCAGATGACGTTGCAACTTTTCAGGGGGAATGTATACGAGTATTATAATTGTTTATTTACAGAGAATTTCTCGAGTATATTGTTACGTTTTTATTTAAATAACATTATTTGTTTTTGTCCGCTTTGCTTTCATTTAAAGTGAACACATCCGATTCTTTATTTTAACGGCTATTCAGACGGAAGGGTGCATACAACGAATTAACATTCCAAGAACTTTAACTTTAATTACTTATTTTTTCGAATTTTAAAATTTTGAAAGAGATAAACAACATTTCATTTAAACAATGTTGTGAACAAACAGTATCTTATCATCTGTGACATTTATAATATTCTGGAAATATTGTATTTATGTCCGGTTAAAATAAAGAAAATATTAGTTATTATCAAAAACCTTGTTATTGGCTTTTAAATACGAACAAGATCATACATTTCAATTACGACAGCTTGTCTGTGCTATATTTTTACATACTCTTCTTGTATGTCTAATTCATAATTATTTGGTCAATATTTTGCAATGAAAGTGAAGTGACCTGTAAACACGCTGATCGTTACCAATATTTTTTTTTTATATTTTGAATTTGATCTTCTTCAATGGAAGGAACTAATGTGTCTGAAGTTCATTGTTCAATTTAGTAGTACTGTCATACCATTGACCATCACTAGACAATGTGTCACGTAACGGTTAATAGACTAAACTTTAAGTTTTGCTAAAAATTGTTTAAAATAGTCCGTGATAGTCCCAGGTTAGGGGGAGGGTTTGGTGCCAGCAAACATGCTTAACCGCTCCACATTCTATATGAGCCTGTCCCAAGTTAGGAGCATGTAATTCACTGTGGTTGTCGTTTGTTGCTCTATATTAACTTGTTTTTCGTTTATTGTTTTGTACTTAATTTCCTAGTTTTCTCGTATAAATTGTTTAATATTTGTCATTTCGGGGCCTTTTACAGCTTACTACGCGGTATGGATTTTGCTCATTGTTGGAGGCCGTACGATGAGCTATAGTTGTTAACGTCTATGTCATTTGGTCCCTGGTGGAGAGTTGTCTCATTGGCAATCATACCATGTCTTCATATTTTGTTTTTACTTAGGTTGAATCAGATTTTACAGAAGTATGTAAATCTATCTTTGGAAAGGTTTAAAGAGAACTCTTAACAGTATCCGAGGTCAGACCGATTACACTAATCTTAAACTAGTTTGATAAGTTTAACAGTTTTGAAAGTAGCGATTTTCTCTTACAATTCATGCATTTATTTAGATTTTCGTAAGTGTAATGCCAAACACCCCTTGCTTTACGTAAGTGTAATGCCAAACACCCCTTGCTTTACGTAAGTGTTATGCCAAACACCCCTTGCTTTACGTAAGTATTATGCCAAACACCCCTTGCTTTACGTAAGTGTTATGCCAAACACCCCTTGCTTTACGTAAGTGTTATGCCAAACACCCCTTGCTTTACGTAAACAGCTGTTTGTTGTTATTAAGATGTCTTCTTCGGTTGGTTAGACAATATATAAGATTGCATATAAGAAAATGTATGTTAAAGTGTTCGTACGTCTGTTTTTTAGGATGCTGGTGGTTTCTGTTTGGTTTGTCGTTCAATACATTGGGTAATTCCTGTTTACCTTTAATGTATTAAACTGTTATCGCTTAATTGTTGAGTTTGGTAATTTTTGTTTATTAACATCTACTTATTTATAATTTGTAACAAGAATTAACCATCTCTTTACCTAGTCTTCGGCGATATTTTGTACAAGATCGTGTCTATTTTATGAGGCTGCTGTGTGAAATCTTTTCCGAAGTAAAGCCACCGTCGGATATAAAAGTTAAGAACGCCCTCTCGCCTTTTTGATGTATTAGTATTAAATATTCATAGCGGAATAAGATTCTTTGGTGTTTAACGCCGCTTTCGGCACTGTTGGCTATTTCGTGGCGGCTAGTTTTTAGCGAACGTGCCAAACTTTAACCCGAATTATTCAGTCCCTCCCCGTGATCGCCCCTCCCACTCGCAATGTAGCCTACGTAGAACAACGGATTATTACTCAATTATTCGGGTAAGCCCACCATAGAAGAGTTTTATCGGGAAGGGAGATAATGTTTTATACTGTTTTTTCCCACTGTTAGTTCGTAATTCATCCCCTTAAATATTCAAATGAAATTTATCTTTGAATCTATTGTTTGATGTGATAGGTAACATGCAGGGAAATCGTATTTTGATTAGTTGTGCCATTCAGTGCAATTTGTTAAAATCAGTTGTGGAATAAACAAATACAAACACGTTTGTATTTTGTCTATAAATGTATAATATTGATCATTAGATGTCTTTTCGTTTTTTTTGGTTGTTTGGTTGCTTTACCATTGACTAATAGCCGGCATCTCATTTTATTCATTATATTTTTTTAAGACAAAATTTAAATATTTACACCACAATTAGTCTTTAGTCTTTACCAAATTTCTTTACAATGTAAATGTATTTGTCTTTTTGAACTATTTTCACTTAATGAGGATATAACTCTTTAAATTAATAGTGTGTTTGTTTAGTCAAGTTTTATCAGTGCCTTTAAAAGCATTCATGTGAAACAGCATTAAATAATCGGTGTTACTTTTTATAACTGTATTTTTATTATTGAACTGTCTTCTCGAAACAATCCACATCTTGTTTTCAATGTCAGAAACACTATGGCTTTATTCTGTTAAATTTTAAAGGGGCACTAGCTATGAGATATATAAAAAATATAAAATATGATTTTTTTTGTTCAATCATTAATGAAAGTGAAATAGCGAAATAATATATCGCTTTTAGCAGCCAGTATGGTTCAATTTTGTCAAAATAAGTTAAGAAACATTGATGATGAATTATTTACTTGCAAGTGAATAATTCGACCTCATTGAATCAGTATTCATGTGAACTTCAATTTAACACCTTAGCTAGAGATACCGCATGCATTGTGCGTGTTCAATTATTTAAAGGAAAAGAATGTCAACATTGAAAGTGACACAAAGGTAAATCATTTGATTGACTGATTTGATCCACAAAAAAATCATTCTTATACAGGTAAAAACAATGATTAACATATATTTTTAATCTATAATATGAAATTAAACAGACATAGAAAAATCCAAAGGCACGAGTCTGATATCTATTTATATCTATGTTTATATAGCTGTATATGACAATCGGAGGTCTTCGGGGGTCAACTCGACAATTAATTAGATGGCGTCTAGACTAAAATACACACGAAACGAAGCTATATGTTATCGAGCCCATGCTCGGTATATTGTTTATTTTAGACTTTCTATAATTTGGATAAATGTTTTACATTGTTATAAATCAAATATGAGAATTTGAGTCAAATCGGTGAACATGAATTTGACAGCTAGTGCCCCTTTAATTAAGAACTAAAAACAAGTTTATTGATCATGGTTGTTTGTCTTTTTTTTATGTTTTGATACAGTTGAGGGTCGTTTGCAGGTAGGACAATTAGTTTTGTACATTTCATCCCATCATTATGACTATTTATCCTATATCCATGAATTAACAAAATTAAAAACCTTACAGACTTAACATCAGCTGAAAAAAAGAGTAAGCCAGATACGGTTATACTTGATACAATAGGCACTTTTATTTTTAATCTAGAGCATGATTTCAAACAAATACCGTCCACTAATCTGTCTGAATACCAAACATATGACTTCATCAGACACAGGGGTACACATCAACGTAAAACAGGCTAAATACTAATTAATTTTAATGTTATGGTTAGACGTACAAATAGACTCAGTTAAATTCTCAATATTAAGAATGCATTGATAGTTTACATACTTGAAAAGTAATGTTTTATTGATGAGATTCATTAAAAAAAAAAAGCAATAACACTAAAGTTTATATCAAACCTGATTTATTAAACACCATTTCTTTAGACCTTTAATTAAATAAGTCAGTTCTTAATCATTTGAAATACATTTTATGACAAAAAGTTATTTAAAAATTAGACAAGATCAAAAGGACGCAGCAAATAAACAATTTCTACACCCTTTGTTTAATTTGTATATGACCGTCAAATACGGGACGTATTATGGTATACCATAGCCAGTCCGTCTTTCCACACTTCGTACGATAACCCAAATTTGCTTTAACAAATTCTCATATAATTTTAACACATCAGGATTGACGGAAGAAAGCCCCCTTATGATCTTTTTTTTTTTGGCTTAGTCGTTCAAGAGTTACGGGACTTGATACAATTTTTCACACATCGAGCAATAACTCAAGTATGTCTGGATTGATTTCCTAATAACTTTACATTCCTGTTGGGATTGATTGGAGAAATCTCAACTTCGTCGAACGATTCTTTAAATTTTCTGGTTTGTTGTTCTAGAGCTACGGGACTCTATAATTGTCAGATTTCAGTAAACTTTTCACATGTTGTACCATAACTTGAGTTTGTCTGGATTGTTTAACTCAATGGAAACTTTACATAATTGTTGGAATTTGTGAACATAACTCACCGTTCGATTGAAAAAAACCCGATCTCATTGCAGAGTTATGGGACTTTGACCGTCAGATAAATAAAAGGATTTGGTGAATGTCATGCACTAGCTCTCTAGTATGCTAGAATCAAATTACTAGAAACAGATTTCGATTGGTGAATGTACATTGGCTTTTGATTTTGAAAATTTTCTGGTTTGTCAATCCAGAGTTATTGGACTTTTAACATTCATATTTGTTGAATATGTATACTTCTAAGGTATTCTGATGTATGTTTTTCTACAGAGCCATTTTATTTGCTTCCGATTACATGTCTTCTAGATATCCCCCTTTTATTCTTGCAACAATTTCCATATGCACAATTTCCTGCGCTCTAGGCGCAGCTGCTTATTTAAATAGCTATGACAAATCACAGCACACACACAACGAAGACTTAAAGTATTGTTTTTTAGATTATATAATTTTTATTTTTTATTTATTTTCACATAATAAATCGCACAACCCGTACTTAAGTTTCCTAGGCAGAATATGTTTGAGGAAAGGGGTTTACGGTTTATGGTAACTTAAAAAAAAATCATAGAAAAGCCAGAATTGATTGATGTAGGAACTTGAATGTGTGCAAAAGGGTGAAATTGGGGCAACATTTGTCGGAAATATGGAAAAGCGTATGGTAACTTTTGGACTGTAGTAGAGGGCATAATTCTCCCATGTTGCTCCTCTCGACAAACTATAAAACAGTTGACAAACCTTTGAGGGAAATACATTAGTATTGATTAAACCAGTTGCGGAAACAAGAGATACACAATATAAAAAGGAATACAAAGCCTTCATTGACTTTACTTCCTCAACAGTAGCGTTGACTTCAAAGAGTCAACAAGTTTTTTTTTATGAAATTTAATAGTTTCATACAAGTTCCTTGAGTTACTGTAAACTTTGTGTCATATTTCTAAACATTTAAAAACATGTTTACAGCGCCGTTTTACGAATTTAAAAAAAAAATAAATATTACATTTGAACAAAATATTAATTACGTGTCCGGAATATTTATGCAATATATTTTCTACAATTCTTTTCAATGATGTTTCATATGTGGTTATATTTCCGCAATGGTTATTCTTTCAAGAGTCGGTTGTAATGGATGCCTGGTATGATTTCACGGAACTCAGTAAACAGAGTAAGTTCAATCAAATTTGAAATAGTTTATTGTTTAAATAATTTTTCAGTTAAATATTTTAAAAGTATTCATTACATTTAATATCAAACTTTGTTATAAAAGTAAAGAAGTAGTAACATCAATTTTATTTACACTAGTTATATGTTTATGAAACAGAAAATGCTAGGATGTCGGTGATCATGTCGGCCATCTTGTTTTTATTATTTTGAGCCTCTCTTTCAATAACATTAGAAAACTACGACAAGTAAGCCCCACTTTTCATAAGTGTCGTTGACTACGTCTCAAAAGACATCTCCTGCAATATCTGTGTAATTTTTGTTTATCCAAGACAGGTTTTGTAAGTGAAATCATCTCTTTACATAATATATAAAAAAGCAAAAGCCTCAGTTTCTCACCGATTTCTCGAATGTTCATGTCTGACGAAAAAAGAGTACAGACTTACAAGTTACGAGATAAGTTGCGGAAAAGTTTTTGTATTTGTTGTGGAAACTTACCATAGACTTTTAAGCGGGAAAAGTAAAACTGCAATTTAAGAAAATCGTCAGAAATGTGACTCAGAGAAGGACACTCCAAACCCTGACTTAATTAAAATGGTAGACTTGTACAGATCGAGCTATGAAATAGGTATTATAGTTCAGATATAAATTCATTCGTGTTCTCCACTCTCTGTATTTCCTTTTTTTATGAACTAAAATACACAAAAGTTGTAATATTTATTAAAAGAGTGGCTTTAATGTGTACATGCACGATTAAATTTTTTTCTATTTATAGATTTTTACATTATTTGTATACAAATTGAAAAGTGTATTGTTGAAACAAGAATGTTTCATCAGTATCTGCTTCGCCACATACAATCATTGTATGATAGTTCAAAAGTGCAGTGTTGTCTATGAACATCAAGATGAAAATAAGGAGATGTGGTATGATTGCTACAAATGTATCGATATAGGTCACCGTATGGCCTTCAAAGTTGGGTAAAAGCCATACAGAATAGTCCGCTATTACAGGTTCTGACATGACTAAATGTGAAAACCAACGACGGTCTGATTAATGACAAATAACGAAAACCAACTATTGTTGGGTTTCCTGTTTGAATTGTTTTACACTAGTCGTTTTGGGGCCTTTTAAAGCTTGCTGTTTGGTGTAAGCCAAGGCTCCGTGTTGAAGGCCGTACTTTGACCTATAATTGTTTACTTTTTACACATTGTAACTTGGATGGAGAGTTGTCTCATTGGCACTACCACATCTTCTTATTTATATGAAAGATAGCAACAAAGGACAACCAATGAAGGCTCATCAATCGGGACGTTAAGAATATGGCGGGGTCTTAAACATGTGTGTGACCGTAACCTGGGACAATGGTGTGACAACACAACGTAAGAGCAAACTGTTAAATCCGTTCAAAATGGCTTTACTCATTAAAATTGATACGAAGCACAAAGCATTAGCATACAGACAAACGCCAGAAGTACCGACGTAAGAGTACTCGTAGTAACTGAAAGCTTGTTCAAAGCCAATTATTACTAATAAATAAATAATATTTTACAGACTAAAAGCGTAATGTACGCATATTTATTCTGCGCACTAAACTAGTTGTGAACTAATGATCAAATATTTATACCAACTGCGAGCAGATATTAGAATTAAAAAAAACAAACAAAAACTGGTGCTTTACCTGTACTGAAAATTTATTCATGTTTAAACGTTTGTTATCTATTCTATGCCAAATATTTAATTATTTTCTTTTTAACATTTTAATTCAAAAATGATCGTTCACTAAATTAAAATAATTTAAGAAAAAATCGACATAGAATCAAATTAAGAATTAAATAGGTTGATAATAGATTTACATATCAATTAACTCCTGTCAATATGGACTTTCTTCTTTAATAACATAAATGAATGGTGTTTATTTTATCGATTGATTCTGCTTAGTCCACCTGTTGTTTCCGATATTCCACCAAGTATGTAGATGGAATGGAGTTCTTAAAAAACTAATACAAAAAGAGACAGGGAGAAGTGTTATTGTTATAAAAGCGATTTAAAAATTCTGAATAATATCAGTTATAAGTATAAACGGATTATAAGATATGTTAGCTATCAATAATGAAGGTAAGATATGAGAAGTAAAATCATGCTGTATTCTTTTACGTCAACTGCAAATGAAAAAATGCACATGCGTATGAATTTAATTTGTACGTTCGTCAATTTAAAAAACGAAAAAATTCTGGAAAATTCGTTTAACCGAAGACATGGCCTCGAAACCTAATTGCCGAATTTAATTTTCCATGTTTTTGCACCCCTTTTTCCTTTTACACCATATTTCGAAAGTTGATGAAATAAATCAAATTAGTAAAGATAAAGTTTTGAAATCCACTAAATCCCATTTAAACAGCATAGTAAGGCAGCTGCAATAATCTTTGTCAAAATATTTGTTATTTACACGAACAAAAATGTGCTCCTTCTTCCACCATTTGAAAGCATCTTCCGCTTCATGGAAAATTCATTATAGGAAATTTACACAGATTAAAAATAAGGATATGAGCTAATTCTGAGACATAAAAGAAGAAATTTAAGGAGCGATATATAAACAATGGGTGAAAGTATGCATTAGTTAAATGATAATCACAATAAAGTAAATAATCATAATATAAAATTTTATACTCCGCAGTGAATATTTGAAATGTTGATATATTTTATTTAGTAAATAAGCTCCATATGAACTGTTCATCCTTCATGATGGCTGATCATAACACTAATTACCATTTACAATCAACACGCTGCATGACAGACATAAACCTCGAGACATAAACTAAGACGTACAATTTGACATAGATCAAACTAAAGAGGATTGCTATCTCACAGTTGTTATAACTGTATTTTGCTATTGATAATGGAAGTCTGGAGAAAACAAAATAAATTTCTTTGTTATCCGACAAGATTTTGGTAAATAAAAGGATATTATGACAAAACCATAAACACCTAACGATTCTACGATGGTATAGTTAGTTCATTTTATCTCATAATCTAAATACAACATTTCAAAGATTTTTCGATTGTGTTATACAAAAGAAGGATATTATTAACTTTCCCCTATTGTCTGCAATACGGAAATAAACTAATTTCTAAAATTGTATTTTCAAAAAAAGTGAGGATGTCGAATTAAAAAATAACATGAAGTTGCATCCTGGGCTTTCATTAGTCACGAGGATAAATATAAGATAATAAGTGGTTCTATAGATTTGGTAGGTCAGTGGGTAATGTGTGGTACTATAGATTTAGATTTAGTAGGTCAGTGGGTAATGTGCGGTACTATAGATTTGGTAGGTCAGTGGGTAATGTGTGGTATTTTATATTTAGTAGGTCAGTGGGAAATGTGTGGTACTTCATATTTAGTTGGTCAGAGGGAAATGTGTGGTACTTCAGATTTAGTAGGTCAATGGATAATGTGTGGTACTTTTACTTTCCATTTCGCCATTTTATAGACTCTATGACTCTTCTTTTAAGATCACCACGAAACATAAAGTATCGGTTTTCTGATAAATTAACAGCTTACCAAAATATGAATTCAAATGACAAGACAAGAAAAACGAATACATTCGTAATACTTTGGAACAGATCGAAGATTTTAACAAAGTTGGTTAAGTTACCTTTTGTATCTTTGTGAAATCGTGTTTACAATATTTCATTGCTTACGGTCAGGGTTTTCAATAAGTTTGAAGTGAACAGGCTGTTTACTAATTTGAAGCGGCTGATAGAAGACGCGGGGTCCGGGGGATCTTGCCCCCTTAATTTTTTAATTTTGTGCACTCTTGAGGGAATTTTCAGACTGTTTACAAGTGCATAAAAAATTAGGTTTCATAGGAATAATATCTTTTTTTAAGCTTTTTTTAGTAAGGTTAATCTTATTAGTAACTAATTGTGATATTGCTTATCAAATAAAGATATTTTGATTAGTATTTAAAATTAGTGATTATTAAAATTCGTCCAGTAAATGAGCTGCAATGTTTAGATGGATAGAGAAGTGTTGTTATTACTTAAGCTTGACTCGATGGTTTATTACATTTTTTATTATTGGTACAAAATAGAGAGATGTGGCATGAAAGCCATTGCGACAAATATTCACTCAAAGACAACGATGTGAACAGGTCACCGTCCAGCCTTCAACAATGAGCAAAAAATACATCGTATAGTAACGTTTAAGTAATTGTGTAGAAATACAACAAAGATAAATAACGGCCTGATTTGATATTAAACGAAAAACAATTATAATAGACGACAACAAACTACACTTGAACCACTTGACCTTATGTCCCTTGCTTGGAATAGGGAGATACAGAATGTGCCAGGTTAAATATGTTTGTGAACCGTCAAATATTCAGTTTTATTTTTTACTTACGTTAAGCATTTATTTCTTTTCTAAACAATTAGAAAATATATGTTCTTATAACATGCTCTTTAGGGGGAAAAAAATAAATTGAATGTGATTGCTTGGAAAAAAACTTTGTTTTCTTTTTTTTCAATTGTGTAGAACAATCTCTCTCATCTTGTCGTATATTTTCATCATGTAAAAATAACCGTGTCAGTTGTTTGTTGTTTTCACCTTTGGTATATTTTCATCATGTGAGAAAAAAATGTCAGTTTCCTGTTGTTCCCACTTTTGGTATATAAATGGCATTGTCAGTTTGTTTTCGGCTTATGAGTTTGAATATCCCTTTGTTATCTTTCGCCTCTCTTTTACATCATAAAAGAAAAAATCTTTTCTCTTCACCTTTTCGGTACATGTTTATTTCTATCGTGAGAAAAACTTTTCTTTTGGTATATTTTCATTTGTGATACAAACCCGCTTCTGTTCCCCCTTCAAGTTGGGTTGTTTTAGAATTATGTTATATAAATGTGGATAGTGTCCACATGTGGACACAGATGATGCCCCCTCTTGCATATCATATAGTTATAAAGGGACATAACTGAAGAACGGTAAACGTGACGCTACCCAAATTTGAACTTGATCTGAGTTTTGTGGTAATAAGCATTGTGTGTAAGTTTCATAACATTTGGTTGAGGCTAACTTAAGTAGAGAACAGAAACTAAAAATTCAGCAAGTTTTCTATTTGTAAACACGCATAACTTTAGAACGGTTGTGTATAAGTTTTATAACATTTGGTTGAGACAAACTAAAGTTAGAGAACGGAAACGAAAAATTCAGCATTTTTTATGTTTATAAAGGGACATAACTCAAGAATGTTAAAAGTGTCGCCACCAAATCTGTATTATGTAGTAATAAGCATTGTGTATAAGTTAAACTTTCATAACATTTGGTTGATGCAAACTATAGTTAGAAAACGGAAACAAAAAATTTGGACTTGATCTTAGTTTTGTGGTAATGAATATTGTGTATAGGTTTCATAATGTTTGGTTGGGGCAAACTTAAGTTACAGAATGGAAACAAAAAATTTTGCAATCTTTCGATTTATAAAGGGGCATAACTCAATAATGGTTAAAGTGACACTACCCAAATTCAACTTGATCTGTGTTTTATCAGTGGAAGTCAAAATTAAACATTGCATTGTATAAAGCATTGATTGTAGTTGATTCAACTATAATCATGGACAAAGGAAGATAACTCCAATTTTAAAAATTACTTGATATTTAGAAGAAAATAAAAAATTTGCAATTTTTCCATTTACAAATGAGCATAACTCTAAAACGCTTAAAGTGACGCCACCAAAATTCAAACTTGATCTGTGTTGTGTAGTAATAAGTATTGTGTATAAGTTTCATAACATTTGGTTGAGGCAAACTCAAGTTAGAAAACGGAAACCAATTTTGGGACGTACGTACATACAGACGGACAAGGGTAAAACTTAATGCCCCCACCGCTACGGCGGGGGCATAACAATCTATTTTAGTTTTTCCCTATGTGTAAGAAATACCATTCATTTTTCCCTTTTGCTATATTTTTATTTGTGTAGACAGAAACATTCATGTTCTCCCATTTGATATATACTCATCGTGTTCATTCAAGGCCAAGATATATAAAACAACGATGGAAGCATGTACCATAAACGTTTGATTTGTGAGGGTTGCACTGAAGCATTCGCTTAAGAAAATATGAAATAGAAAAAGAACAGCTCTCTACTACTAAATCAAACAACTCGTCTTCTAATTTGGTCTTTGAACGTCAGAACATTGATTCTAGTAGATGTCATAGAAACATATTCCATTTTTTGCAAAGAGACATTTAATGTGTTGATTGTGTTATTATATGCACGGCAACGATGAGTTTTTATCTTTTATTAATTTGTTTTGTTTGTTGAGTTGTAACATTCTGAGAATTAACAAACAATTATATAACGGCTAATTGAGGGTTACGAGAAGATGAAAAAATAATATTTACTTTGTAAAACTATTTATTGAATTTCATGGTTAATCGATTTGACATGCCGTTTTAAGTACAAAAAATGCAATAACACGCATTCATTTCCTCTAAGACTAGCAGGGGAGGTTTTGTTACATATTCATAGAGTATATCTTAGTAAGAAAAATTGGAATCAAGCTGAGATGCCAAAATTTAAATAAGTAAAGAATACTGTCAAATATGCATATTTATCATTGAGAAACTGGTATTGTTTGTCTAACCCTGTCAGAACAGTACACCACACTGGAAGTGGAATAGATATGTATACGTTAAAAAGAAACTGTTGTACTCTTAATAATACATAACAGGATCACAGAGTTCAGCAATACGATTGACAGAAAAACAAACCACTCCTACACCCAACTCCACCGTAAAAGTAGCTCAGCAATACGATTGACAGAAAATCAAACCACTCCCACATCCAACTCCCCCTGTAAAAGTAGCTCAGCAATACGATTGACAGAACAACAAACCACTCCTACACCCAACTCCCCCGTAAAAGTTGCTCAGCAATGAGATTGACAAAACAAACCACTCCTACACCCAACTCCCCCGTAAAAGTAGCTCAGCAATGAGATTGACAAAACAACAAACCACTCTTACACCCAACTTCCCCGTAAAAGTAAACAACAACCAACAAAACACTGTCCAGGTAGCTTGACTGGTTACATGGTATCTAATGTGTGGTGGGAGAAAACACGATTTACGTGTGCATCCCCTTTGGTTTTATGTAAACCATGTGTCGTAAATTAAAGTTAATTTGTATTGATAAATTTGGTTAATGGCAAAGTTGAATTATGAAAAGTTGAAATAAGTCTGATTTAAAAAAAAAAATTCTTTTATATTCATTGGTTATTTTTTTGTGAAATCAGTAATATTGACATTTATCTTAATTCCCTTGTCTAAACTTTTATTACCTTTTTGTTGTTCTAAAAAACCTCAGCACTGGAAGACCTTGGATTTAAGTTACATTCAATTCATTCGGATTGAAAATGATGAATTTTAATGCCAGTGACATTGACTTCATCTGTATGAAATAATTCCACTGTTTTGGAATATGTAATTGGAATGTTATGAAAAATCCCAGGTAACCATGATAGTTATAAGGGAAGTTACAGATTGTTAGGTTACAATAAAGTGGTGATTGAGCTTTTAATATACATTCATAAATTACATTTCCTCATGAGTTTAGGGTCTGACACATTCTGGTTATATATATTTTTAATGCCTATTAATTTTCCAAATTTCATTAGCCCGATCTTGTGCCGAAATTCAAATCGTTGTCTCCCATGAATATCATCACATAACAACTTTACCATGAACTGACACTACTATAACTGACCAGTCTTATAGTAGTCCCAGTGTGAAGATATGTTTTCCAAACAACACTAAGTTATATGCAAACAAGACTTGCCAAACAAAAATATTGAATCATATTTTACCATAACACATGACTTTCAATACACATGTATGCCTTAAAACTCGGTGATGTTGAATATCAATGTGAGAGAACAGTCTGTCAAGTGTGCGCAATTGTAGTTAGATCCTACTGGGGTAAAGTGTTAATTTTGTATTGATGAGCTTATTGCAGTGTTGACTTTACCCTTCAAAGCGTCTAAATATGACATCTGTGTACGATTATTTACGTGAAATATTTCATTTCAACCAGTAATGAACATCGATAAGTCAATAAAACTAAGGACTAATTAAGACAAAGTCTTATATCCATATAGTGCAAAGTTAATTTGTTTTTAACACTTCGGTTGACTAATCGAAATTTGAAAAAAAATGATAATACAAGTTTATCTCGATGGATGATCTAATTTGCAGTTTACTAAATGTAAATTATATATGAAGTATATTAGAGTGCTACAACAGATATTCATCCAATATCGTAATTGGTGTAATAATATTTGTAAATCATTCAATATTACCCCGCAATACCAGCGACTTATTATAATAATTATAGGACACATTGCCTAGTGCCCTTCTTAAACTGATCTTCACATTTTTTGAACTGCAAAGTAGATCTATATAAAAGTAAAATCACAAAATACTGAACTGAGGAAAATTCAAAAGGAAAGTCCTCAATCAAATGGCAAAATCAAAGTTCAAACACATCAAACGAATGGATAACAACTGTCATATAAAGTGCACAATGACTGTTTTCTGATAGATATGAGTGGTCATACAATTAAACTCACAACCAATAAATAGACTTGTCTCCTTCCGCCGTTTACTTGTATAAACCATAAGAATAAAATTAGAACACATGTTCTTTCACAAATGATCAAGAAAAAGTTGAAAACGAAACATTTTTTTTTTCTCACCAAATAACGCAGTTTCTTTAAAAAAAATGACATCTTTAACATAAATTTGTGCGATATACGTTAGTAAGACTTCAGCTCAACTACAAATGTACATAAAAATGCCAAAATACATGCTTTCCTTTGGAACTACATGAGATTACAGTGCTTATCAATTAGTTTTTACTAACATGTGGAGCAAGCTGCGAGACACTAGTAAAGAACTGCTTACTCTTAAATAGTTTCTCATTTTAACTAAGTTTTATGGTGGGATACTTGTTGCTTAATCTCAAGCTTTCTATGTAGCGTTTATATTGGTGTTGTCTATATATTCCATTATTCATATCTTATTTCAATTGGTAGTATTTCTTTATCTGTTAAGCTAATCTGTCACCAAGGGCAATTCGAGCTTATGCCAGCACTTACACATTGACTCTGGCGTCAGTCTCTTCTGAAACAAAAAGCCAAATATCCTTTATACTTATCAGTCATGACGTATGTTAAACTAACACCCATTTTGTTTTTTTATCAGCCGCTACAGGCAAATATATAATATAGAGGTTAAACCGAAGTTTTTGCCATATATCTCTTAAGTTAAAGCAGTTATAACAAAACTTACTGAGTAAAAATGTTTATCAGATCAAGATCTATCTACCTTGAAATCTTAAGAGAAATCGACGGGCAGCTTAATTCGGAATTAAGACTCCTAAAATGTAGATTTCTAGCATATTTCGTATTTTTTGGGCTTTTTAATTATCTTGAAAACTTTAGTAGATAGAGAAAATTCAGTTAACTGCAAAAATGACCAGCAAGAATAGATCTAAATAAAACGTCGGAAGTTTAGTATAGAATATTTCCATGTAACAAATTACTTAATAAGGCATTTAATTTCTTAAACTGAGTGCTTTGAATAATTTCAGTATCTTCTAATTCTAATTTTCATCCATTTTCGCATATTGTGCTGTTGACAAAACTTATACATGTACGTGTAAAAGATGCATACATATAATTGTTTCATATAAAATTGAGAATGGAAATAGAGAATATGTCAAAGAGACAAAAACCCGACCAAAGAGCAGACAACAGCCGAAGGCCACCAATGGGTCTTCAACGCAGCGAGAAAATCCCGCACCCGGAGGTGGTCCTCAGCTGGCCCCTAAATAAAATTGTGTACTAGTTCAGTGAAAAATATAGTTTACATCTTTGTCCTTTCGTCTTTGGTAGTTTAATAGTTTACTCATTGGCTATCAGACAACTTCGCCTTATATCCTAATTCAGAAAGTGAATTATTATCGGATGCATAATAGTAGTTAATTAATAAGTGCTATGATGTGGCATTGTTTTCATGGGTACAAACCACAAGGATGCATCATATTAAAATGGTGGTAATAAATGAAATGAAATAATGTCCCTAATAAACCCATAAAACTGTGAAGAAATACGCACTCAAATAAAAATGTCCATTAAACCAGAAGCCACAATTCTCAACGAGAGAATTAATTAGTACATTTTCACAGAAGAATATTTCCCACTGGATGTTGTCCTATTACTTTAACATATTTAGTATTCATGACATGATTTGTTACTGGTATAATAGGCTATTCTAGTTAAAATATTAACACTAACTTTGTTCAAAGAAGCTGCTAATTACAAAAGGTTATCCTGTTTATATCTAAAACAGTGAAACGAGACGCCACTGATAAAATCACGCTTTAATGGTTAACTTAAATCTTTGCTTTTTCATGTAAAACTAATTTTGATGAGATTTGATCAATTTCAATTTCAAAATTTGAAAAATATATTTACGTGATAATAGTGTTTTTAAGATATATTATAGACATATTCCTGAAATTTTTAAATAAACACAAGTAGCATTCGGTAGATGAAGTATGTTAGATGTATAGGACAAAGGTTTGAGTATGTATCTTAATGTTTTTGTCAGTAAGTATCGATAGATCTATCGTTAACATTATTACATTTTTTGTAAACTCAGCGCTTTTTTAGAGCTTGACATACTGTATCGACAACCGTCGTCTTTTGAAAACCGTAAAACAAGGCTGAACTCTTTGATATTTTTGTGGGTTTTTGTTATTGTTGGTTTGCAGTCCCATTCACTTTCACCCCTCATTGAAAATCGGTCTTAGATTATTAAGTTAAGAAGATTGTGATTGGCTTTGTTTATTTTCTGGTGATTGTAGATTTTGCATCATCTTAGATTAACAACTAAATTCTCATTTTGTAATTTTTTCAGAGTACTAGTACAGAATGCACCGTTTTAGAGATAAACACAGTTTAGGATGTCTTCCGAACGTAAAACAGTGAGTAAAAGGACACCTCCTTAGATACCATTGTTTAAGAAGCGTTCTCGCCATGAACATAAGTACCAATCTAGATAAGTCAATCTTGCCAAACGACAATTCAAATTATGAAGTCAAGCGTGGTATTTCCGACACAACGAAAAATACAGCTGATGTCGGAACTACGTTTTCTATGTCGGACTTATGGCCGTTCATATGTGATGACAACGACACCTGGTGTCTGTTTAATGATACGTCATGGATATCAAACAGCACAGCGGAAGTGACGACAGGGTTGACGACAGATATGGTAACACTAAACACTACCGGTGATTTTCATAATTCTACTGTTGAAATAGATACACTTTCTGCAAATAGATACTGGCTTTTAGCTCTGTTGGTTTTCCCGCTTTTAACAGTGTTTGGAAACGTCCTTGTCGTTATGAGTGTAGTTCGTGAAAGACAGTTGAAAACAGCCACGAATTATTTTATATGTTCCCTTGCCGTAGCGGACATAATGGTAGCCGTAGTAGTAATGCCACCAACTGTTTACTTAGAGGTAAAATTGTAAGATTTTATGTTAAAGTCAAACCCTGCCATATGGATTTATTGCTAGGATAGCCTACATTCTATTATGCGATATTTTTGCTGCTCTAGTATTTTGACGTTATTTGTCCTCTTTCCCTAAACCGCACAGCTAAAAAAATTGAAAACAACACGTTTAATAATTTCATGCGTCCGAAGCGCTTTTCTGGATTTACCTTCATCAGGAACGCTCAAAGCCAAACATTTAAAATCCGAGGATGTATAAGTACCGAAACCGTTGAAGAGCTATATGTCAAAAATACCTAAAATAAATAGCCAAATTCATCTAAAGTCAACTTTGCCTGAGGGAGTTCAAACCTTAGTTTCTTAATAATTTCAAAATTTATAAACGGACAATTTTATAAAGGTTCGTTAAATCATGTCAGTACCGAAGTACTAACTACTGAGCTGATGATACCCTCGGGGACTGACGTGAAAATTGAAAACAACACTGTGGTTTTAGAGTTACGTCGCCTTTTTTTTTTTTTTAACGCAACTGATATACTAGCCTTGTTTGCTGTCAAGTACTAACTACTGAGCTCAATGAAATAAACATAATAGTTATTTTTCTTGAGGCATTATCGTGATAAAAGACTGATTTTAGGACAGTAATATTGACTTCAACATTGATTATGTTTCTATCAATACTGCTGTCCCTTAAACAGTTTACAAACAACACTTATGCCATTTTCTTAAGAAACTAGTATGTAAATAAACATTACCCATTGAGCAGTAGTGTTGACTTCAACGTTGATAATGCCCTCGCCGTCGACAGGGTATTATTAATGTTTCTGTCAAAACTACTGCCCCTTTGCAGTCTATAAACTGTACCTTTTATGAAGATGTAACAGAATTTTACTATTATTAGTATTTGCCAATTCACTGTGGTTAAAGGAATTATGTTTTATAATTCACTTGGGATTACAGAATTGGTAATGAAAATTCACTTGGGATAACGGAATTAGGTATTGACAATTCACTTGGAATAACGGAATAAGGTATTGACAATTCACTTGGAAACTCAACATATACCCCTCAACACTTACCAAAGATCAAATCCTGAACAATCATAGGTCTGTTCTACGTTCCTTTGGAATTTCAACCAAAGATGAAAAACTGGATCTTCCTTCACTACAAACAACGTTATATTGCTTCGTTTTCGAAGTATTCCACGAAATCTTTTTATAATTTTTTAACAGCAACCAAAGCCTGGCTTCAGAGACTGTTGTTGTGAAACTAATTATTCTCGAGGCGGTGAGAATCGGATGTGGATACTGAAAAATTACAAAGATCTGTAAGAGTGCATAAATCTCATTCCTCTTGCAATAGTATAAAAACCTTTGACTTTTCTACCCTTTAAACAAGTATTACCCATTCCAAGCTAAAAGACAAATTAGACCTGCTTTGTTTGATAAAAAAGAATAAACAACTCAGATACAAACATCATGTTTAGGGACAGATAAATCGTACTTTGTAAAAATCAAACCACTCTGATTCAAATAAAAAATTCTCCGAAACTGACATTTTCAAGATACTTGATTTCTTGATTGACAATATATTGTTACGTTCAACAAACCATCGGAATTCCCATTGGAAACAACTGTACTCCTTCTACTTGCCGACTTATTCCTTTACTAATATGAGACAGGTTGCATACATGAGCTTCTAATTAAGAATAAGTAAAGTTTGCATTATCCTTTAATTTCACGTTCCACTATATAGATAATGGCCTCTGACTGGACAATTCAACGTTTGGTGACTATGTTCAACACATCTATCCCATCGAACTTTAAATAAAGGATACAACAGACACAGTTAGGTCTTTATATCTAGAAATTGATAATGAGAGTCGGTTGAGAACAAAAGTTTACGACAAAAGAGATTATTTCAGCTTTCCAATAGTGAATTTTCCATTTCTATGTAGCAACATTCAAGCAGCGCCTGCATGTGGCGTTTTTATCTCCTAGTTGATACGATCTTCCAGAGGTTGCACTCCTATCATGATTTCCTTGATAGAGGGCTGCTTACAAGGAAGCTATTGAACCAAAAGTTTCAAGTTGTGAAGTTGAAGTTATCTCTTTGAAAATTTTACGGACGCCATCTCGAGTTGGTTGACCATTATGGAATATCTGTTTCACAAATGACGACGGGTATACACCTGAGATCACCCTAGTTTTATTCTATAGGGGTTGGTGTTGCTCTTACTTTAGTATTAAGTTTTGCTCTATTGTGTTGTTTATTTTTTCAATGTCTGTGTTGTTTATATCGGTAACAGTCTGGTCTATCAATTTCAAAATTTCATTTTCGGTTTTACGGTTACAAAATTCAGATGACCGACGGTTTACGAATTTGGTGATGTCTTTATGTTAGATTAGAGTCGAATACCAATCTGCTATTGTGTAATGCCTTATTATTTGATATTACGTATCGACGTATGATATAGGAGTATTTCGACGGCTGTCACATGTGGAGAAGGATCTGTTTATCCTTCCGTAGCACTTTAGATCACCCCAATATGTTGGTGTGTTTCGTTTTGCACAGTCTTGATGTAGTGTAGACTTTTGTATGTCTTTTGGTCGTTTTTATTTTTTGCGGTGGTAGTACCAGTTCGTTTTCGACATTATAATAAGTTTGACTATCTCTTTGGTATCTTACAGCTTTTTTAAATGAATATGAAAGGATACGGTATAAGTCCAACGTTTTTTATTGCTGTGCTCCATCTCAAAGTCACGACGAGGCCTTCATTGTCCGTTTGTAAAAGTCTTAGGTAGGAGTTTGTCACAAACCTATGTTTCAGATATAATGGAGTTGAAGCTTGTAAACTGCTGTCTTTATAATCTGTTCCTGTATTATGAATAAAACGCGAAATGCTTATTCATGAATAGAAAACTACCAATCATTAAACATATGTCCAAGCCTCAGGACATTTTAATAATTTTCATTTGATCAGCTTTATTATGGGCTTCTGGTACAATTTGACTTCGATTAGACTTATATGTGTTTGACGGATCAATGATCAATATAGTAATTACAATCGCATATTAAAAACACTATGATTAATTCAAGTTTTTGTAATAATACACTGGTAGAAAAAACGATTATTAGGTGTTGTGTTTTACGTTTATTATGTTCTGAAATAGCTTTTCTGAATTAGCAAACCATCTTGGTTGCTTTGAAAAAAGTTGTTCAGTTTTCAAGAGTTTAATATATGTTCTAATTGTGCGGGAAATGAAAAAAGTAAGTTAGCACAAGTATTAATTACTCAAACTAAGAAAACATCTCAAGGTAGTAAAATTATAAATCTTTGGAATTAAACGCACTTTTACTACATCATGAATAGATTGCTTTAAACATTTGTACGGAACATGAAAGTTCATTTCAAAGTCTTCATACGATTCAAAACTAGCTTTTGATAGTGAATTACCGTAAAGTACACATAACCCTGAATTATAATTTTGAAGATAAATTCTCTTTTGTAAATTCTAACATGTACGTTTTATTCACTGTCAAAGGTGGGTGGTTCTCTCCATACACTCGGGCTTCCTCCACCAATAAAAACTGACCGCCACAATATAGCCAGCAGTACTGAACACCAATCAACTAATCAATCAATTAATTCACTTATGAAACATCAGCAGTAAATCGAAATGTCTCTGTTAACTTCATATAGACAATATTAGTGACTTTATATACTAAATATAAAATGGCGTCTTCGAAAAATGAATTAATTGTGTTGACGTTCCTTTATGTGTCTAAAAAAAAGGGACAAGACACGAAGGGAGAAATGAAATAAAACATTAATCACTGAAAAAACAGCACGACAAAAGAACATATCTATAAAGAACGAAGTGACAAACATCAGTCCACAAAACAGTACACACACGACCAAAGAAAAACACGAACCTTACCAAACAGTACACACACGACTAAAGATTGAAAAACACGAACCTTACCAAACAGTACACACACTACTAAAGATTGACAAACACGAACCTTACCAAACAGTACACACACGACTAAAGATTGAAAAACACGAACCTTACCAAACAGTACACACACGACTAAAGATTAACAAACATGAACCTTACCAAACAGTACACACACGACTAAAGATTGACAAACACGAACCTTACCAAACAGTACACACACGACTAAAGATTGACAAACACGAACCTTACCAAACAGATAAAGGCAGCAAAATGCATGAAGACAAAACAAAGACAAATGTTAGAAAGGTAACTATATATCGTGGTCACAGATCATCATAAAGCCAAAGAGACGCATCATAAAGCTCTTTCTATGCAATGACGAATACTGGAAATAGAAAACACCACAAAAAAGTCAGCTGTTACAACAAAATATACAATATGACAATTAAAAAAAGTTAACTTTGCTTTCTATCACGATTTCTGTTGGATCAATGAGGGATACATTTTGTGCATCAATGAGACTACAACTAAATAAACAATATGTAAAGTGCTGCAAAGACTTCGTCTTCTTTTTCCTCATAACTTTTTTTATGACATATATATGACCTCAGAATTTTTACACGTATACACACACGTGTATATAGTGTGAAGTTAATCTCTTTATTTATTTATATGCAATTTTATTTCCCGGACCACTCTTCTAGCTTCCTCATCTCACGCGGCACATTGTGACGCACTTTATATGATTTGCCAGTGATTTATTGTATCGAAGAGGCATAAACTAAGTCTCTATGGAGTAGTTTCCTTTACTTATTTGAGAGTATTTGTCTAGTATGGTTTAACACTATGATATAATACCTTCTGAAGTATCTATAAATTGTTCCGTTTAATCATCCTAATTTGTTTTGTTATTATGGAATCGTGAATAGAGGCAAATGTTGTTTTTTTTCTTAAAAGGATATGAATTATTGAAGAAGCTTCTTCGGATTTTCGATACAACCAGACTCGATTGCTTTGTGAATAGGTTCTTTTTGACATATTATCATAATTTTCGTTTGTTAATATTCATCTTTCGGAAATATGGTATTTTGACCGTCTACAATCATATCTCCAAAATTAATAACACACCAAACCTAATTTATCAATGCCGGTATCCGAATTTTCTTTTCTTTACTTCAGATGCATGCCTATAATGTATTATGTATGTCGGTTCAAAAGCTCTCTTAGGACATGTATTGTATTGTTATGTTACTGATTTAATTTAATTTGAAATTGGCAGTTTATTAAATTGATTTAAGATCTAGCAGAAGTGAGGTTGATCTGTCCTTTAATTCGATGCAGGCCCATTTTATTTATATTTTCTGTTCTCGATAAAGTAAATTTTCAAATTATAGGAATATGCTAGCAACAGCTGCGATTCTTTTACATTAACACTGCTTTTTTTTTTACTGCTATGACTATCAATTTTAGAAGGATCCAACTAAAAACTATTTTTGATATATTTCTAGATGATAATTATAGATATTTATATTCATAAAATAATATGGTCCTTTCTGAATATACTGGAGAATGGGTTGATATAGTATTTGTGAAGATTGGTATGCAGTTAAGTGGTTCATTTTCTGCAAGTTTAAATTCCCAATTTCACGGCCAATCCACAGGCTAATTTAGTAATAAACCACACCTAAATTTGCCACTTTACATTACATCGATTTGTAAAACCTACGTTATCACAGGATAATATTTTACGCATGGTATATGTACCTTTAAAACGTACGTCATCATGGGATATCACGGGGTACGAAGGCTATACACCTGTAAATGATACACTTGTGAAAAGTTCATTCTCACGGGTTAACAACGTGTCTATGCAGGCTATACATTTGTAAATGATACACTTGTAAAAAATTATTTCTCACGGTTATCGTGTCTATGCAGGCTATACACCTGTAAATGATACACTTGTAAAAAGTTCATTCTCACGGGTTATCGTGTCTATGCAGGCTATACACCTGTAAATGATACACTTGTAAAAAGTTCATTCTCACGAGTAATCGTGTCTATGCAGGCTATACATCTGTAAATCATACACTTGTACAAAGTTCATTCTCACGGTTATCGTGTCTATGCAGGCTATACACCTATAAATAATACACTTGTAAAAAGTTCATTCTTACGGATTATCGTGTTTATGCAGGCTATACATCTGTAAATTGTTCACTTGTGAAAAGTTCATTCTCACGGGTTATCGTGTCTATGCAGGCTATAAACCTGTAAATGATACATTGTAAAAAGTTCATTCTCACGGTTATCGTGTCTATGCATGCTATACACCTTTTAATGATACACTTGTAAAAAAATCATTCTCACGGTTATCGTGTCTATGCAGGCTATACACCTTTTAATAATACACTTGTAAAAAGTTCATTCTCACGGTTATCGTGTCTATGCAGGCTATACACATTTTAAAGATACACTTGTAAAAGATTCATTCTCGCGGTTATCGTGTCTATGCAGGCTATACACCTATAAATGATACACTTGTAAAAAGTTCATTCTCACGGTTATCGTGTCTATGCAGGCTATACACCTATAATGATACACTTGTAAAAAGTTCATTCTCACGGGTAATATCGTAGCTATGCAGGCTATACACCTGTAAATGATACACTTGTAAAAAGTTCATTCTCACGAGTAATCGTGTCTATGCAGGCTATACATCTGTAAATCATACACTTGTACAAAGTTCTTTCTCACGGTTATCGTGTCTATGCAGGCTATACACCTATTAATGATACACTTGTAAAAAGTTCATTCTCACGGATTATCGTGTTTATGCAGGCTATACATCTGTAAATTATTCACTTGTAAAAAGTTCATTCTCACGGGTTATCGTGTCTATGCAGGCTATACACCTGTAAATGATACATTGGAAAAAGTTCATTCTCACGGTTATCGTGTCTATGCATGCTATACACCTTTTAATGATACACTTGTAAAAATTCATTCTCACGGTTATCGTGTCTATGCAGGCTATACACCTTTTAATAATACACTTGTAAAAAGTTCATTCTCACGGTTATCGTGTCTATGCAGGCTATACACCTTTTAAAGATACACTTGTAAAAGATTCATTCTCGCGGTTATCGAGTCTATGCAGGCTATACACCTATAAATGATACACTTGTAAAAAGTTCATTCTCACGGTTATCGTGTCTATGCAGGCTATACACCTATAATGATACACTTGTAAAAAGTTCATTCTCACGGGTAATATCGTGGCTATGCAGGCTATACATCTGTAAACCGTACGAGACATGTTATATGCATGCAATGCATCTGGAAAGCGTATATTATAATTGTACTATTTGCTTATAAGTCTATCATTTAGTATTTTCGAATTAATATTGTTAGTATTAAAACTAACACACTTTAATGATAATCTTGCTGTCTTTTTTTCTGCATTTGACCCCTTCACATTTTCCAAAAAAATATCATGGGTTTTGTATTATATTGTAGACAGAAAATACAAAGACCAGACACTACTTTATTTAAGTCTCACTTCTTAATTTTATAAAACTTGTAACTAGTTAATATAACATAGACATAAAACATAAAAAAGCCACTCTATAAAGAGTTATGAGAAACTATCTTGAAAATGAAAATACAATATTATCTACAATATTTAGATTTGCAATATAAAGTACAACGTCTTTTCACTAAAATGTCATTGCATATTTTGGCATTATAAAAGTACATATTTTCATTCATATATTGATGATATGAGTTTATCGTCATCAGACAAATTCATAAATTATTAGTCCATGGAGATGCTTGATAAAACAAGCTACTAATCTTCGTATTTCGTTTAAAATATCATTCAAAGCTCTAGGAAAGATTCATGTATTTTTCACACCCCTTACACACGGTTAATTCTAAGGTGTTTCTGCAGATGTTCATCAGTCTTTCTTCTGTGTGTCATCCATTGTTAGCAGTCTTAACGTCTCTTGTTTTCCTGAATTAGCTATATCTAGTTGGTTTCCAATACATTTCCCATTTTTATAACAAGTTATAGAAGGATGGTTTAATAAGCATTCGAGGTTGTTTATTGCTGCAAATAAGTCTTTGAGGTTTTCCACACTGCACAGATGAGGGTGATCCAAGAATTTGCGTAGGAAAATTGAAACAGATATCAAAATTAGTTCCTTTATTGTCATTCACTTTTGCATCATTATTAAATTTAGTAACGATCTATCAATTTCTACTGCTTTTTGTTATCGTTTCCAATTAATTAATTATTCCTGACATGTGACCTGTTAAGCGATATAGGACGAGAACGAAATATAATTTTGCAAGCACCTCGAAAAAATAATAATACAAGATTTTTATACTTTGGAAGCGATATTAATCTTAATAAACCACGTGACAGGCATTAATCTAAATGGAACACGTGACAGTTCAAAAACATGTTTTCTATCCAACATCCAACTATAAAAATACACACACCTTAAGACAATAAGGTTTGCTGTTTTTTGCTAAGAGTTAACTTTTAAGATTCTTTTATCCATACAGGGTTGTATCCGACTGTATATAGCATGTGCTTCGTTATTGATAGTATAGTTCGGCAATATTTAACCATTGGTTTTGATACCATGGCACAATTTGATTGTAAAAAAAGCTAGTTATAACCGACACTGAACTTTGAAAACATAAAAATGAAATAAGATTAAATTAAAAAATACCTTTGACTTTTATTGGGTTACTTGTTAAATTATCCCGGTACATGTATCATCAAATGACTAATGATAAACCGGAGACCACTAAAATAGCAGTAGTCTCGGAGAGAAACCAACAAATTAATGAAGAATTATAGTTCAATAAAGGGCAAATATTTGGAAATCGATTCTTTTATCATATATAGAGGCAGATAATATATATACAAAAATCCATTAGTATATTACCTACATAAAATCATCATTAAAATGCATAAACTGACAAACCAAAATGCTGAAATGATTTGTTCAAAATGACAGGTCAAATCAAAATAACCTTGATAAAAGCCACCATGATATAACTTTATACTGACACACATTCGTTCCTTTCATAAGGCTTTCTTCAAAGACTTGTATAGCTAATTTTAGAAGTAAAATAATGGCGTTACAGCTGTTTTATGAGCCTATCTGAGTAGCCTGTACATATTGCTGACATATCATGTAGTGATGTAATGCTTGGTTGATGGCTTTAGGATATCACCAATTAGATTCACATTTTTTGATGGACTGCAGCTACAAGGGAGTGGATTGTTGTAAATATTTGTAAATAATGTTTTATCTAAAACTTGACAGCGCCAAAGACTTTTCTTCAAAGAATATATATATAAATAAAACCAATAAGCGAAGCACTGACCAATATCACGTGATCAGTTTATTTGATAGACATACACTCGTTACACTCCATTGTTTTGTATTCTACTATAAGAGATAACTAGTTAGTGGTAAAATGAATTGCACTATGAAATATTGAAATACACGAGTTTCGTTTCTATCATTAATGAATTAGTTGAAATTCTTTTAGGCAATTCAGAGTAATTCTAAAACAATATTCACTGACGGAACCTAAAGCTAAACATGGGAATTTCTGATGTTTATTACACGATATTATTGAAACACGACAACAAAATATTTGAAAAGACTACTGAAATAATATCAATACGAGAATGAGCAATGGGGTACATTGTAAATGTACAAAACATAACAATTTTCCTACAATTATATATACAGTATATAAAACAGGTATAAAACACTTAAATGTTATATATATCAGACTACTGTGTGCGATTTTGTCCCATGTACATTTACTCCATATCCTTTCATTTTCTACTAAACAAATGAACATACTATATTTCTATTTGTAATGATCTTTCTTGTTTGGAATTCTCTCCTTTAGTATCTATGATGAGTTCAGTGTTCAGTTTTTGTACCATTGTCTTGTATTCATGTAAATCATGTCTTTTGACCATGATCTTGCTTGCTCATCTTTTGGTCATGTTGTTTCTTTGTCCATTCGTTAGGCAAAATATTTGAATGTCTTGTCTTCTAATAATCATAGTTTTGAATGTTCCTTCTTTTGCCTTGATCTTGAATGTTTCTTCTTTTGTCTTGACCTTGAATGTTCCTTCTTTTGTCTTGACCTTGAATATACCTTCATGTAGTAAAATTGGTACCGTTATCATTGTTATATCCTTTCTCTCTATCTTCCTATTGGATATCTTTTCTTTCTATCTTCCCATTAGATGTCCCAATTTCCCTGAATGACAATGTCTTCAATGTTTCGATTTTCGGGAGCGGTCTAGTATGTTCCTCTTTGAATATTGTCTTGAATTTTCACTTTTTAGAAAATAGTTTTATTTGTCCTAGGTGTATATATAAATAAGACAACAAGCCAACAACACAGACAATAACATTTCTAGAGCTCAACTTACGGTCCTAAACAATAGCATGTATTTATACAATGTCAAGCTTTTAATTGACCAAAGTCCTATCTTCTTTGTTTCGGCTATGATCTTGTATGTCCCTTCTTTCAGCATAAAAAAGGAGATGTTGCATTAGACATCTTTCCAACAGAGACAGACCAATTGCGTGGATGTAAGAAATTAAAGGTCACCGTATGGCCTCAACAATGAGCAAAACCCCTACCGCATAATCTATAAAAGGCCCAGTCTAATCTAACGTATTACCCCTTCTGTCTACCATGGTGTTGCATGTTTTATTTTATGTTAATGGTGTATGTTCTGTATTTTAGTCATGATTTTGTATGTTAAATATTTTGGCAATGATCTTCCTTTCACTTTTAATCTTGAGTTATGGTTACACGTCATATGCAGCATGTATAACAAAATGTATTAACCCTTAAAACATATATGTTTTTTGTGTTTATTTGCCCAATATATTATTTTATGTATCCTTTACCTTATTTTAAATTTTACTTTTAATTCGTCTTATTTTAGTATATTTGGCCGCTAGCTTACTTACTTTAATCCACTATTGGTTGGGAAATCTTCTGCCTTTTTATTTTGAATAACATAGAATAAAGATCAGATATGCAATCCAGAGTAAGATACCCTCTCACCCAAGAGGACATAATTTGTGTTGTAAAACATTATAACTGCATTTGTATTTCAAAAAGACAAGAGCGTCTGTCATCTAACTGAATATTCTTATAATTACGTTGACCGGTCACCCTTGTATAATCAAATCACTGCCAGACATTGAGGAATGAAGCAATAATATTTATATTGGAAATTGTATTAGTGTAAACAATATCCGATATAATTTAGTATCGTGTTTGTTGCTGATACAACAAGTGCCCGTTTGCCGTCCAGTAATATCACCCAGGCAATAAACAATACTGTCGATGCTCGGAGATCAATGATTATATTATTGAATGATCATTGCTGTGTAGCTACCACTTACAAACTTAAAATGCTATCATTTCTCCTGGATTAATCTCACAATTATTCATATAACGTGATTTACTAGAGCGCTTAATTCTATTACAAAGTTTTCGTCAGTAGGAACCATACCATGACATTTCTTTGTCAAATTGCGTGTTTTATTCACAGTACGGGCTCAGATGTTAAGTAGTTCCTCCATATTTAACTTGTTAATTTTAATGAAAATCGCCAGGACGTTCATAAAAACGACCTTACGATTGTTTTCAGGAAATATCAAATAGAAGTTAGTTTTATTAGTTATTTAAAGCCATATTTGTCCTCATTTCAAGCAATAAAACATCAATTTGATGTTTTCCCTTTATCAGATTCCATATCACATATTTGCCTGGAAACATAAAACCTTATAACAACTTCAGATTTTATTACATTGCTGATATTATACTTTTGAGATTAGCTAATACTGTTAACACATTTAAAAGCTGATATATTTTTTTTCACGTGTTCTCCGTTAGATATTTTATTGATATTGTCTATGGTTTCACCCTTAGATTTTTAATTATCTTTCTTTTTCAAAATATGTTTCCTTTAATAACACCTGCTTGAGACAATGATATTGCTGTAAGGTACATGCATTGAGTTGTCCTAGCAAAGTGATTTTTTTAATATTAACTTTATGACATGTATTGCTTTTCTTCGAGCAGATGGATTTCCTTGAAAATTTAGTATTCTTAACATTATGTACTAATATCTCCGACTCCAGGTACTTTCTGAAAATATTGACGGTAAACATGTTTTTTTTTTATTCTTTGTTTTATAGTAACCAATACTATGGTTATTTCTTGATAAACCACAAGTTGATAAAAATAATGTTCACATGTTGATTGCCGTCTGATCAATTGGGATTATTATCATATTTATTAAAATCAATCCGTAGGGAAATCCGCTTACCTCGTTAAAACACTCATTTTAAAATCTTCCTTAACTAACTTATTTTGAGAATAAAATTTTTAAATGCTAGCATGCTCTTTAAAATTGTAAGACTTCGTTGATACATTCAGGGTCTGTCGATAGAAGACGATTCTGTTGATACATTCAGGATCTGTCGATAGAGGACGATTCCAGCTATCAATTATTTTTATGTAGATAGAAGATCATTAATGTGATCCATTCAAGTTCTATAAATAGAAAATGACGGCTGATCCATTCAGATTCTGTACATCGATGACGATTTTTCTAATCCATTTAGGTTCTGTTGAAAGAAAATTACTCTTATGAACTATTTAGGTTCTATAAATTACTATGGGCTCTACTGGTACATTCAGGGCTATAAATTAATATTGGTTCTATTGGTCGATTCTGGTTCTATTAATCAATATTGGTTCTAACGGTCCTTTTAGGTTCTACAAATTGATTTGTATACTACTGGTCCATTCAGGTTCTACAAATGGATTCGGGTACTACTGGTCCATTCAGGTTCTATAAATTGATGTTAGTTCTACTGGTTCATTCAGGTTATATAAATTTTTGTTGGTTCTACTGGTCTATTCAGGTTATGTTGATAGAAGGCAACTCTTGTGATCCATAAAGGTTCCTTATATAGACGATTTTTGATCCATTCAGGTTTTGAAGACAGAAAATGAATACATTGACACTTTTAGGTTCCATAGACAGAAGATGGTTCTTGTGTTCTAATCAGGTTTCATTGATAAAAAGGTATGTTGCCGATCTATTCAGGTACTGTAGATGGAAGATGAGTCCAGTGATTCATTCAGGTTCTGTAGATAAAAATGATGCCTGTGATCCATCCAGGTTTTGTTGACAGTCAATAGTTCTACTGATTCATTCAGGTTCTGTAGATAGAAGAAATTTTTTGTGTTTCATCCAGGTTCTGCAGATAAAAGATCATTCTAATGATCCATATAGTAGAATCACTCAGTAGAATCTGGTTCAGGCGATAACAGATAATTCCAGTGATCCATTCAGGATCTAAAGATAACAGATGATTCTGGTGATCCATTAAGGCTCTGTAGATAAAATATGATTGTAGTGATCCAATCAGATTTACTTTTTTATTTCTTATCAATGGCCTATATTTCTCTAGACAAAGAACGGTTCTGGGGATATTTCAAGTTTTGTTTTTATATCTTACTTATTGGCAGCTATCTTGAGAGAGACAATTCTATGAATCCCCCAGTATGTATTTTCTTTCTCATTGTTTTTCATTGATTTCTATAGATAGTAGATGATCCTAACTTTAAGTGTCTATTTATCAATATCATTCTTTGATATCGCAATTGTAGTTGGTCTTTTGATTTAATTTTCAACTTTGGAATCCTCTATGGATCTCATGTTTATATAATTCCATTATCAAGATCTTCAATTTCAGACGCAGACGATAATGCATAAGAGATGTATTTTCTTCATGTTTCACGTATAAAATTCTGACATTCAATAGATGTATAAAAGGAAAATATCAAAACATTTATGACAAATGAGTTGATGATTGTAGGTTTTATTATCGGAGACAAAGGAGCAAATCCATTATTTATATCACATTAATTATACAATAGAAAGAAGAAGGAAGTACAAATGTCATACATTATTACCTAAAGGTTTCGTTCATTACATCATAATCAACATTTAACCAAGAAATATTCTATAAAATTGTCTAATAAATTCAAGTGTATCATATGGGTTCCTTTTTCTCTGTCATTAAAAAGAGATTTTACGTCAAAGTATACAAGAACATCACATCAATATTTGAAAAAAGGTGATTGAATTGCATCAATGCGATGCATGTTTCATTTCGTTTGTCACATACAAGGAAACACAATATTTTCAAATTTAACATCATTTCAAAAATACTATTAGTAATTTCAGTTTAACATTTCAATCTTGTTTGTTTGTGTAATCAAGTGTGAATTTTAATGCCTTCATGTAACTTAATATACACATACATGTATAGATCTAGGAATATAAAACGTGAGCCATAATTATGCCTAATTCCTCGGATTAAAGCCGGAAAATTCGACTTAATATGGTGTATAATGTTCATATCGATCAGAGCTATTTGGAGTATAACTGCTACGAGACAGCAATTATACCACACAAAAAAAAAAAAAAAATATATCTATTGGTCAACTTAACATATGCAATAGACAATGGTATGTGCAATGCATGTATATCAAGCTCTAAATAGTCTTCAGTCCGGAAACCTGGATTTGAATAAATTGAATTGCCATCACTAAAAAACTTCGTAAATGAGACTAATACATATAAACAGATGACAAGAACTGAAATTCTCGATAATAAGAAAAATAACTACAAAAGCTCTTGGTAATGTGCAAAGAGAGTGAATCTCTGCTAACAAGGACTTCCGAATTAACATACCATTCCGACCGTCGTCAAACTGTATATATTTACGTCGTATCTGTCATGACATATATTGTTATTCGTAAAAATCTAAGGGATCCTAAAATATATATGTTAAGTAGCCTTCAAGTAAAACAAGTTTGTAGTTATCCTTTAATGTGTTTGGAAAACATTTCTTGTCATCTTCTAACAAGGGATACATGTATCCCTATCGCATTCTGACAAAAAGGGACATATATGTCCATAGCGTGGTAAAAAGGTTAACATAAAACAAAGCTCAACCAGAACATGCAGTTATTAAAGCTCTGCGATTAGTAAACTTCCGTTGATATAAGGTATACATCTACAATTTTATTTTGTAGGTTGTACAGTCATGGTTACTAAGTGATGCGTTATGTGATGCATGGGTGGCGTCTGATGTCATGGCGTGTACAGCTTCTATATTAAATTTAACGGCCATTAGTGTAGATAGGTTAGTATAAACATTAATTTTATTTTCAAATTCATTGATTTTATTTCTAAATTCAAAAACTAAATATTAATTTCTATTCAGTTATAAACAGTTATGGTCTGACATCTATAGAAACTTATCTTTTGGAAGTCATGCTTTTTCCGGACAGCTAATGACGTTTTTACAATAATCTGTTGGAGTTTTACTGATTGATTGGTTAATATTCTAAACATGCTTTATTTATTGGTGAGATTGGAATTTATTAAAACTCATCAAAGGTATATGCTAGCTATACTTACTGGAGGTGTGATGAGATGATAACAGCCAAACATTTTCTCCTTGACAACATTTATGTACGTTTCGGCAATAAAGTTTATCGACAGATTGTAGGTATTCCTATGGGCACCAATTGTGCCCCTTTAATAGCAGACTTGTTCCTGTACTGTTATGAATCACAGTTTATGGCCAAACTCAGTAAAGACCCGTCTCAATTCAATTTAATTGATAAATTAAACAACACTTACCGTTATCTTGATGATATTTATCGTTAAATAATCAAGAATTCTCTAAATATACTGCCGAAATTTACCCACACCAACTTAATTTAAATAAATCTAATATTAACAGCAATAAGTGTCCTTTCCTAGATTTAGATATTTCAGTTTTACACCAGAAACTCTACACAAAAACTTACGACAAAAGAGATGATTTTTCTTTCCCTATTGTTAATTTTCCTTTTTTAGACGGTGATGTTCCTCTGGCACCATCTTACGTTGTTGATATATCCCAACTCGTTCGTTATACCCGTGTCTGTAGTGACGTTTTGGATTTCGATGAGCGTAATCTATGTATTATTGGTAAATTATAAAGTCAGGGATTTCGTTACCACAAATTACTTAAAACATTTTCTAAATTCTTCCATAGATTTGGTTTGTAAGTTCTGCTGTACCTGTAAAAAAACTTATTTCAGACGGAATAGCACATCCTGTTATTTACCGAGCCCGGAAATTTATATATGATCCGGGTTAACTTATCAATCCTTTAAATAAGCATATTCTAAAGGTTACCAACTCAACACTGTAATTAGATCTTTATATTTTGTTTTTATTGATATAAATATTGATTTTGTTATCAGTAAATTAAAATCATACTTATAGTTTTGTTATACACATATGCACTTTCACGGTACTACAATCTGTCGATCCTTATTTTGGCATTGCACAAGGTCATGTTTTTCTCTGACTGTTAATGACGTCTTTACACTAAATCCATTGGATGTTGGATGTGTACTGATTGATATTTTAGTCTTAGATACATGATTTTTTTATCAGTTGTTATTGGCTTTAAACTAGCTGACAGTAACTGCGAGTACTCTCAGATATTTACTTAGTGTCCTTTTTGTTGGGATGAGGGATGGATAAATACCCTGCCACGTCCGGTCTGTGTTTATGTTTGATGTTTTTCTGCTTTGAATCTATCTGATGAGTTAAGCCTTTTTCAACTGATTGTAATAGTTTGTTCTTATGTTGTGCTGTTATACCACTGTCCGAGGTTAGGGGGAGGGTTGAGCGCTTACAAACATGTTTAACCCCACCACATTCTTTATGTGCCTGTCCCAAGTCAGGAGCCTGTAGTTCAGTGGTTGTCGTTGGTTCATGTCTGTCATATTTGTTTTAAGTTAATTGTTTTGTTATAGATTAGGCCGTTAGTTTTCTCGATTGAATTGTTTCATATTTTTCATGTCGGGGTCTTTTATATCCGACTATACGGTATAGGTTTTTTCTTTCTCATTGTTGAAGGCCGTACGGCTTACATCCACTTTATTTGAACTTTGGTGGATAGTTGTCTTATTGGCAATCATATCTCATCACCTTATTTTTATATTATAGTTTGGTATACGCATTTCGTCTACTTTAGACTCATCAGTTGCGCTCGAATCAGAACACATTGTAGATTGTTTATGAGTTTTTATAACAACCAATGAGTCGGTTCCACTGCTACATTTTGTAGTAGAGTTTTCATCCATGAGGGTATCACCAGCCCAGCAGTCAGCACTTCTGTGTCATTATTGATATGGTCATATCTTCAAATCAACGGTTTATTAAACTTTGAACTGTTTAAAAGACTAAAAACCGTTCGGAATCTGGTGTCTTGAATGGTCTTCAACTTCTTTCTCTATTTGGCATTTTAACCTTTTTGATTCGAGCATCACTGATGAATCTTTTGTAGACAAAACGCGCGTTTAAGCCGGGTATGTTTGATGGTTTTTTTAAGATTTTTTTGATAGAAGAGTCGAAACGTTCAAATCTTTTTATTTAAACTAAATTGAAATATTCAAACATTATTTATATGAATCATAACGAATATAAACTAGAAGAATACGAGGATATGAACGTCCGCTATCAATTATTTATGACAAAAAAGTTATTTTAACATTTTCAGATGACAATTGTGAAACCTTTTTCAATTATTTTTTCTGAAACAAATGATTTGGACCAAACATTGAGCACTTTGCTCTTTTATTTACCCAAAAAGAATAGTGACAACACACTAAATATACGGAAGTCGTTCTCTTTCACAATCAGCAGTTGTTTATATCTTTTTCTTTTGGTCTTTGTTGGTTAGTTGTCTCATTCGGAAGCATACCACATCTTCTTATAGTATCGCATGGAATGTAATATCATATTCCAGATATATGTTCTTAAATTGCCCTTATCATTTGAAAAAAAAAAAAAAAAAAAAAAAAAAAAAATGATAACACAAACAGATACTGAACTAAATATGTTCAAATTAGAATACAGGATTGGAATGCAAGCGAGACACGTACAAATCAATACAACTAAACAAAAAATATAAAAAACAAACGACTCTTCAACAAAAAGTTTTGGTACACAATTTGTTGAAGTAAATATTCTTGGTTTAAGGAAGTGTTTCGACAAAATGTGTTTTATATGACGCAGATTAACATAAGTATCCTATGTAATAATATAATAAAGGTACACTATAGATATCATTTACGTTCTTATTTTGATTTAGCAAGGATGGCATTTTAGATTTTTGATTTTTTTTTGTTTTTTATCAAAGACGATATTTTGATGTTTTACTCACATAACGATCTATTGTTTATATCTCGTGAATCCAGATAAAGGACAGACAAACAAATGACTGTGTAAACACAGTCAAAACCTAGTTAGACCACTAGCGTCTATTTATCATAGCATTACGATTGCGCTGTCATAACTTAGAAAATGACGAAACTTGTCTTCATAGTGGACATGTGGGATGTAAGAGATGATTCAAATATATACTGGTCACTTAAAAAACTGAGACTTTGTCAGGCATATGATGGTTGTTTTCCATTCGTTTGATGTGTGAGCTTTTAATTTTGCCATTTGATATTGGAGTTCGGTATTTTTGTTATTTTACTTTTTGGTAATGATTAACCAATTCATGATGGTCACTGTAGGAGATAATACCAATACTTTCTTTTAACCCTGTTTGAGGAAACTTTAAAACACGAAGAACTTAAATCATCACATTTACCTTAGATCTGTGTTTTGAGTTGCACATCATCGTCGATTTTCAGAAAAGGTCTAGAAGTATAAAGACTTTCTAATTTCTGAAATATCCTGAATTTCAAGGTCACCTCCGCTCTTGAATATTTGTATTAGATTTTGTATATTCAGATATTTTGGCATCTCTGAAGAGACATTAATTGTCGAAATACGCATCTGGTGCATTAAAATTGATACCGTTTATGTTTTCACTGGTATGTACGATATATACTGTAAACTTGAAATTTGAAATGAAATGATTTTTCTCAGTTTTCCTTAGTTACAGCTTGAAATAGAATCCTTTTTAGCAATTTCATTGATGTAAATTAAGTAGTCTAGTGATTCAACTGAAATCCCATACATCAAATTTGATTTTTGGGTAAAATTAAAAAAAAAAAAAAAAAAAAAACAATTCGTTTACGAAGAAATCTTTTGCCGTCAAAAGTTTTTCGAAAAAAAGGAATTCCGAGTTTTATCTATTAACTTGCAATCTTCATTTCCCCCCAAAAAAGACAGCTTCGAGATTTTTAAGCCTTACAAATGACCGTCATTACATAATACTGCATAATCCTTCTCTATCTGTCACACAAAGACCCTACTGAAATGAAATGATCTATTTGACTACTTTCTGCGACGAAAACCATCTTGAGTTTCAAATCTGGACAAAAATTACGAAGGTTCATCATTCATCAAAATAGTATGTACTATCCTAAAACTGTTTTCAAAATGTTCTCGAAATAGATTTTGTTAACTTTTCAAAAATCTTTATCTTAAACTATGTCCCGCAGTTTGAGTCACTTATTTTTGGTGTATTATGAGGACATCATGACCAAAATACAAGTGTATGTCAGGTTAGTATATTATGTTTACCCATGCTTAATATTACTTCAGGCTATGAAGCGACTACCACCAGAAAGTAACTGTTCTATTTACAGTTCCACTAGATTACAATTGTAAGCTATAGTCAGTGAATTTTTAATCGCAATCTGAAATAAAAGTTCTGTATTTTTTTTTTTTTTGTTGGTGAAAGGAAAGGGGTGGTGAGCTTGGACGATCTGCATGAAGTCATTTTTTCGTTCTAATTTCGAGAATATGTAATTTTTAAGTCAGATGAGCAATTCTGACTATTAGGCTTTTTCCTATCGGAGTGTTGTTTCTCTACGGGAGTAACTAGGGCATCAAAGGCCCTGTAGTCTGTGCTTTCCTACAACTGGCAGGTTTATGCATATGTACTTTCATAATGATATTTATGAAACTTTCAGTTGATTAAAAGATTAGATTTATGTAATTCAAAAGTTACATGTCTGATAGTTAGCTGATAATGCCTCCTTTTTAAAACTTTTTTTTCAGGTACAATGTTTTTCAACATTGAATAACTTCACATCGTCAATGTTTAGTTCGAGAAATGCGGTGTATCGGTGTAATTTTGCTGTGTTATAATATAAATTTAATTCCAGGCTGAGAAAATTCTATTTATTCATTTGCATAAAGAATGTAATCTTAGAATAACTTAGATACCGATCCTAGAGAACTTTACATTTTTCATTGTTCTTTTCAGATTTATAGCAGTGACACAACCAATCAAATACTCGAAACATAAAAATTCCAAACGTGTATTTGTGACGTTAGCATTGACGTGGGTTATTTCCGCAGCAATAGCAGCACCTATAGCATTAGGTGTTAACTATTCCGAAGAACGGAAGCCAGGCTTGTGTCAATTTTTTAATTCTGATTTTCTGATTTATTCTTCCATGGGATCATTTTACATACCTTCCATTATAATGATGTTTTTATACTGGCGAATATGGAGAGTTTTACGTATTCGTGCAAAAGCACAGAAAAAAAAGAAAGCAAAAGCGACAAAGACAGCCACTTCAAACGTTATAGAAAATACCGCTACAATAAATGCCACAAAAACGGAACCTACCATTAAAACAGGTTTAGCTAAGAGCATGGACAATGGTAAAATATCCACGTACAATACTAACAAAGCCCCAAACCAGTTATTAATCCCTGTCTGTGATGACAATGTCAGTAATATGGCCACAAATACCGACTCCAGTGAACGGTATAATGACGATGATAGTGGCCAAAAAAGTCCGGAAAGTGCTGACGATGCGGACGAGAAGGAGGCAGAGTTAATCATTAACCCCGTTGCTGTTAGGCATGTAGAAATACAAATTGACGGCAATGGAAATGGGACATGTAATGTAGACACTCAAATGGAAACAGAGACAAAGTTTTCATCCACACCGTCCTCGGAACGGCGAGGAAAACCCGGAGAGTTTGAACATCAGTGTCAGTTAATTCCTGCCAATGACACAAGAGCAGTAAACCTTTCAAGGCGAAAGGAAAAACGTACTGTAGGAAAATATTTTCATAGACGAACGAGTAGGAAAAGGAAAGAAAAATCATCATCAAAGCGAGAAAAGAAAGCCACAAAGACATTAGCCATCGTCTTAGGTGAGTAATAATTTAAAAGAACATTATTTTCAATTATTCATGATTATTAGCAATCAATCCTTTCAAATACAAATAAAAAACAACATTAACTTAAAAATTGTCAATTACAGGAAAGACAACAATTAATGTTTTATGACGCACATTCTTTTAGATATACATGTTAATTTGTATCCACATTATTAAGAGCAAACTTCAAAATTATGCGGAGCATTGCATTTTCATATGTTTGTTAAATGATTCATTTATTTGGTTTCCTCATCATTGGATATTGAGTAAACCGGAAGTAATTAATTCCAGAAACACTATTTTAGAGAGTTTTTTGCAAAAGGAAACAGTTTATAGGAAAAAACAAATTTTACCATAAAAACCAAACACAAAATGTAATGAATACTCAGTCTGAATTATATACCATCCCTTGGACTTCTAATGCTATGATATTATTGCAATCATGAAGTCATACTGAATTATAGACTTCAAAAATGCACTACGAACAACAACACAAAGAACGGCAACAGTGCAAACTAAGCCGCAACACCACATATTACACGTTTTTTTAATGTATATTTCATGTATAAAACGTTTGTTTTTTCTTCTTTTCCAGGTGTTTTTCTCTTTTGCTGGGTTCCATTTTTCACAATCAACATAACAAACGCCATATGCATCAAATTTAAACATAACCTCTCGACAAATCCAATATGTCAGCCGAATATGATCCTTTTTAGTGTCTTTGTCTGGTTAGGGTACATAAATAGTTTTCTTAATCCAGTGATCTATACAATATTTAATCCAGAATTCAGGAAAGCTTTCAAAAAGATTTTAACCGATTGTTGCAAATGAGACAACTGTGTGATACCTTAAATTTATTGTCAAATGACGTGACATTAAAATATACATATTCATAATGTGTGAAATATTCCCTTTTTATAATGAGAGTATGTCCATGCAAATGCCATGCGTAATATACATTTAGTGAGCAAAATTAATTGTACATATTGCCAATGATAAAGTGGCAATCGTTGTATGGGTTCATAGTTTGACAAAGATTGACAGACAATACCTTAAGTGATTAAATCACGTGATCGGTTATCAAATGTTATTGAAGTATGATGCTGAATGTTTAAAAGGCAAGCTTTGATTGAAAAATGTAAACAGAAATAAGAACCTACATAGAGCCACGCGTACAAAAGAAACAGTTACGGTAAAAAAAAAGTGAACGAAAAAGTAAAAACAACTTTACAAAGGAGACTTTTTAACCTCTCGGTACAATAGGAATATCGACAAACATTTTATGCGAGTTCTTTGTCGGAAAAGGTTGTGAGTAAAGAAATGAGCAATCAACTAGACACAAGTTCACAAGTTTTTGTTTTGTTTTATTTGGTGCAATATAATACAAACTTGCCACGATTATTTCCTTATCAATAGTGCTTGTTGCACTTAGTAATCCTACACAGGACTGTGTATCACACTATGAGTGACTTGGTAGATTTATTTCTATGGAAACAAAACAAATAAGGCAAGCCTTATTCAGAGCTACATTTATATTGTTTATATTGTTGACATTGTAATTAGAGACTGTGTAATAATTCCAGTTGTGATCATTATGTAACATATCTATTTATTGGAAGACACTGAATATAATAAAATTGTAACACGTTTCATCTGAAACTAGACTTCTTCGTTCCTATTTATTTCGCTTGAACGTAAAAACTAGAAACATTTTACACAAATGAAAAATGTATAAAGTAGAATACAGAAGTAAGAATAACTAAGAGAATGATAAATAGCAACTACCTTTTGGTTTTAAAAACCGGTATATTTCATTTACATTTTTCCATCTATTACCGAGGGGTCAATATTAGTGTTAATATAATGCTCGAGATATCATTCATCTAGAGATAACGCTTCAGGAACAGCGCGATTTGTTAAATGTTTTTAAGAAATATTGTTATAATATCAGTTAATGAACTGCTTAAGCTTCCCTAAACAAAGCCTCAAAATCTTTAATAAAAATTTGGTGGTTGCGTACGTTTTCATACCATCAATTGTGAATTGATGCCATTAAAATTGGTGACGTTATCCAATCAAAATGAACGTTTCAAACGATGTTGCATTAGAATATACAATTGTACTCGACGTTGCTAAACGATCGGACAACGTTGAATCGATCCCGTTGGTTTGACGTATTATGTTATACGTAGATGAGATGACGTATTATGGTATACGTAGGTGAGATGAGGTATTATGGTATACGTAGGTGGTTTGACGTATTATGGTATACGTAGGTGAGATGACGTATTATGGTATACGTAGTACAAGTCTAACTGTATGCATATTACTGTTCATAGATGAAGTTGCGGATGACTGTAGTTATATTTGAAAAGACAGAAAGGGCCTATTTATTCTCGATATCAAATCTTTGAAATGGACCAAATACAAGGCTTAAGAGCAGTTGGAATTGCTGTTTCAAAACGAACCAAGAGCTTATACATCCCTGCAAATCCAACCGACCTTTAACACCGCGGTCTACGTCTCCATATTGCTAAGTTTTGGCTTTGAAGCTCACAGTGGCCAATTGATATACGAAAATAACAGATAATGGAAGATAAAAACTATGGAACAAACAATTTTCATCATATCAGATTTTAGTATTTTCATGCAAGTAAACCCCAACACGACTTTGAAAACAGAAAGAAAATCCAAGGCTCGCTTGGCTTTCACAAGTTTCGTACAAATAAACTATATTTACATACAATGTACGAATATTGATTTTATCCTGCGTTTACAAATAAACGTAGAGCTTTTTTTTATTTTCAAATCGTTGAATTTGTTTTTGAATGAAATCGATATTACTTAAACGCAACTTTTGATGAAAACCCGAAATTGAACTTTGACGTAAACAGTAAGTTAACGTAATAATTCGGTCGCCGCTACAGAAGCAGGATACCAAGAAACTAAATTCGTTTATCGCTTCATGTTATCTGTTCACCTGTATTTGTATAATAAAAAGTGACTGCAGGATAAATTGTATTTATGTGTCGATACTAAATTGTCAGACTGACACAAATTGAACGCTGCGAATTTCTGTTTTTATTTATCAATTAAAATCAAATTGCAATTGTCAAATGTTTCTAGGGGCCTCGGTGGCCGAGCGGTCTATGTCGTTGAACTACTGTATCACTAGCGTGTCAACACTAAGGTTGTGAGTTCAAACCCCGCACTTGGTAGGTGTACTCGACTGCAATCTTAATTGACAAGGATTTCAGTTTTCCTGCCGAAGGTCGGTGGTTCTCTCAGGGCACTCCGGCTTACTCCCAAACTAAAAAAACTGACCGATACGAATACCCAATTGTGGTGAAAGAGGCGCTAAACACCAACCAACCAATCAATCAATTGAATATTTCTGCAACAAACTTATCCTATCCAGTTCTAATAAACTGAAGAGTGCAATACAATACACTTTAATAATCATAAATTAACAGTTAATAAAATTTTGAATTTTTCAAACTTCTAATGATTTTCTACCCCAGGAATAGATTACCTTAGCTGTATGTGGCAAAACCTTTCGAAATTTTGGGTCTTCAATGCTCTTCAACGTTTACTTTATTTGACCTTTTGAACTGTTTGATTCGAGCGTTACTGACGAGTCTTTTGTAGACGATGCGCGCGTCTGGAGTACACAATTTTATACATTTACTTTAATCACTTGTGAATTCAACAAGCATGCATCTTCAATAGTGTTGACAAAGATGTTACTTGAATTTCAATGCGTGAAATAACATAAATATGGAAGCGAATTGAATCCTAAAGCTAATCAGAAGAAATTAGTGACAAATATAGTTAAGAGAAATTTACATTTCGTGTATTGTATATGACAGTAAGTGTGAATTTATGAATAGAATTGAAAAATTAGATCAACATCGACTCAATAGAGAATGAAATATATTGCTGCGCAAACCCGTGCATGATGCCATATTGCTATTAAAATGGTAAGATAAAACACACGAATGCCTAATTATTTTGAGATAGTAAGACAAAGTCATTCCATGTATGCATTATATACTATATAGAAGACATACTCCGATAATTAAGATTGCCAGTTTTTCCACCGAAGGTCGGTGGTGCTCTCCGGGCACTCCGGCTTCCTTCACCAATAAGAACTGACCGCCGCGAAATAGCACAATATCGCTGAAAGTGGCGTTAAACACCAATCAATCAATCAAACCCATAATTACATATTCTGTCAAATTTTTACTGTGTCGAACAGTGTGCGCATATACAAAAAAAAGTAAAGCACCAACTTTCGGCATTTAGCTAATAAACAACATCACACATCAGGAGATCGATTGCAAGTAACATTAGTGAGTTTGATACCAGTATGTGTGCACACTTAATTCTAACTAGAATTTCGTCTATATGGGAATTACAAATCCCTCAAATAGACAAATATATATTGTTGTTAAAAAAATCCGGAATCTTCGATGTTATTGTCATTTGAATCAATATGATTATTTTTTCTATTTATAAGAGGACATAATTTGTTTCTTCGATTTCCAATTTAGGCAGCAAATTCTGCCTAATGTGACTTCTCCCGATTTCAAGATAATCAGATGCGGTACAGAATACATAATGCGAGGCATAAGATTTTAACAACAGATGTTTAAATAGATTCGTAGATAACTTGCAGAAAGTATGAATCACTATTTCAGTCATCTACCAACGGTATTTTATGTATAATATCCCCTTCATTGAATTTTAATGTGAAAAGTGTGGTCGAACAGCTACTAACTTTTCAATAAACCTACCTGCGCGCATTGATATCAATGTGGATTTCCAACACGTTTTTTAAATATAAAGAATGGGCCCTAATGGTTAAATCCTCCTAGCTTATACGATTTAAGCGTACACCACACGAATTAATCTTGTCCCGAACGCAAGATCTTAATCGCGAAGAAGTCACTAAAACGATTTAGTGAAATCTTCGGTGGTTCCGGAGTCAGCTTTTTCCAAATAAAAACAATCGTGAGTATCGATAACTAGCAAAAGATACTAGTAATCTGTTTTTCATGCTTTCCTTAATAATGACAGAATTGGTAAACGAATAGACGATTCCGAAGCTGATTTTGAATCGGACTTCCTTCCCATGCCTTTGTTAGAGTTATAATTTTGTCACCCCTCGAAAAGACATTGTCAACCATGGCTTCGCCTCAGTTGACAATGTTTTCTCGGGGTAACAATCTGCTCTATCACCCTCTCAGTTATGTGTTATTTATATACTATTCTATGGTAAATACTCTATTACCCTTCACGGAGACGCTTGATCAATTGTGCGCTTTATCACATACGGATGGTTGTTATGTACAAGACGTCATAGTTTATTACTTTGGTTTTGAAATTTAATAGACAGTAATAACAGAACATTCAGTATAATAAATTAAATAACACATATCTGAGAGGGTGATAGAGCAGATTGTTACCCCTCGAAAAGACATTGTCAACCTTGGCTTCGCCTCAGTTGACAATGTTTTCTCGGGGTAACAATCTGCTCTATCACCCTTTCAGCTATGTGTTATTTATATATTGTTTTATCAATACGACACACAAATGAATTGATGTGTGTTTGTTCGTTAACACAAGAAATGAGTTTAAAACCCTACTATATAAAGTGTCAGGTGAAGGATTCAGTAGTTGACAATCAACGTGGAAATACAAGGACACACACAAAAGAGGAAATTCTGGAATTTTGGATCTGTTTTTTTTTTTCTCGATTGGAATTGAAATGAAAGATAAACAAAATTGTAATTCACATATCAGCTTTCACAAAATATACTACTTTATAAAAACTTTATATTGTTGGCAATTCATAAAATGGAGAACAGAAATATCAAGTAATACATCAGCCAAAATAAACCAAATTTTTGAGTCTTATTTCAAAACTGCAAACAAATGAAACTTCTTTCCAAACTAGAAATAAATGAAACTTCTTTCCAAAATACAAACACATGAAACTTCTTTCCTAACTACAAACAAATGAAACTACTTTCCAAACTACAAACAAATGAAACTTGTTTGTTGTTTAGAAAGAAGTTATATTTCTTTGTAGTTTGAAAAAACAATAAACAAGTGAAACTTCTTTCCAAACAATGAACAAATGATACGTCTTCCCTAACGACAAACAAATGAGACATCTGTCCTAGCTGTAAATAAATGAAACTTTTCTTTCCAAACAACAAATAAATGTCACATCTGTTCAAAGTACAAACAAGTGAAACTTCTTTCAAACTATAAACAAGTGCAACTTCTTTCAAAACAACAAACAAATGAAACTTCTTTCCAAACAACACAAATGAAACATCTTCCCAAACGACAAACAAATGACACATATGTCCTAGCTGCTGGAAAATAAAACTTTTCTTTAAAAACAACAAACAAATGACACATCTGTCCAAACTGCAAACAAGTGAAACTTCTTTCCAAACAACAAACAAATGAAACTTCTTTCCAAACGTCAAACAAATGACACCTCTGTCCTAACTGCAAACAAATGAAACTTCTTTCCAAACGACAAACAAATGACACATCTGTCTAAACTACAAACAAGTGAAACTTCTGTCCAAATAACAAACAAATGAAACTTGTTTCCCAACGAGAAAAAATGACACATCTGTCCTAACTGCAAACAAATAAAACTTCTTTCCTAACCACAACACAAATGAAACTTTTTACTAAACCACAAACAAATGAAACTTCTTTCCAAACAACACAACGGAATTTTTTTTTCCAAATTACAAACAAATGAAACTTCTTTCGAAATGAAAAACAAATGAAACTTCCTTCCAAACATCACAAATGAAACTTTTTTCAAAACTATAAACAAATGAAACTTCTTTCCAAACAATAAACAAGTGAAACTTCTTTCCAAACAATGAACAAATGATACGTCTTCCCTAACGACAAACAAATGAGACATCTGTCCTAGCTGTAAATAAATGAAACTTTTCTTTCCAAACAACAAATAAATGTCACATCTGTTCAAAGTACAAACAAGTGAAACTTCTTTCAAACTATAAACAAGTGCAACTTCTTTCAAAACAACAAACAAATGAAACTTCTTTCCAAACAACACAAATGAAACTATTTTCCAAACTATAAACAAATGAAACTTCTTTCCAAACAATAAACAAGTGAAACTTCTTTCCAAACAATAAACAAATGATACTTCTTTCCAAATTGCAAACAAATGAAACTTCTGTCCGAATAACAAACAAATGAAACTTGTTTCCCAACGAGAAAAAATGACACATCTGTCCTAACTGCAAACAAATAAAACTTCTTTCCTAACCACAAACAAATGAAACTTCTTTCCAAACCACAAACAAATGAAACTTCTTTCCAAACCACAAACAAATGAAACTTCTTTCCAAGCCACAAACAAATAAAACTTCTTTCCAAACAACACAATGAAACTTTTTTTCCAAACTACAAACAAATGAACCTTCTTTCCAAACCACAAACAAATGAAACTTTTTTCGAAATGAAAAACAAATGAAACTGCCTTCCAAACATCACAAATGAAACTTTTTTCAAAACTATAAACAAATGAAACTTCTTTCCAAACAATAAACAAGTGAAACTTCTTTCCAAACAATGAACAAATGATACGTCTTCCCTAACGACAAACAAATGAGACATCTGTCCTAGCTGTAAATAAATGAAACTTTTCTTTCCAAACAACAAATAAATGTCACATCTGTTCAAAGTACAAACAAGTGAAACTTCTTTCAAACTATAAACAAGTGCAACTTCTTTCAAAACAACAAACAAATGAAACTTCTTTCCAAACAACACAAATGAAACTATTTTCCAAACTATAAACAAATGAAACTTCTTTCCAAACAATAAACAAATGAAACTTCTTTCCAAACAATAAACAAATGATACTTCTTTCCAAATTGCAAACAAATGAAACTTCTTTCCAAACAACAAACAAATGAAACTTCTTTCCAAACAACAAACAAGTGAAACTTCTTTCCAAACATCAAACAAGTGAAATGTTTTCCAAAACGACAAATAAATGACACATCTGTCCTAGCTGCAAACAAATGAAACTTTTCTTTAAAAACAACAAGCAAATGACACATCTGTCCAAACTACAAACAAGTGAAACTTCTTTCCAAATAACAAACAAATGAAACTTTTTCCAAACAAGAAACAAGTGAAACTTCTTTCCAAACAACAAACAAATGAAACGTCTTTCCAAACGACGAACAAATGACACATGTGTCTAAACTACAAACAAATGAAACTTCTGTCCAAATAACAAACAAATGAAACTTGTTTCTCAACGAGAAAAATGACACATCTGTCCTAACTGCAAACAAACACAATGAAACTTTTTTTCCAAACTACAAACAAATGAAACTTCTTTCCAAACCACAAACAAATGAAACTTTTTTCCAAACCACAAACAAATGAAACTTCTTTCCAAACGTCAAACAATTGACACATCTGTCCTAACTGCAAACAAATGAAACTTTTTTCCAAATAACACAAATGAAACTTTTTTCCAAATAACACAAATGAAACTTTTTTCCAAACTACTAACAAATAAATTTTCTTTCCAAACTGCAAACAAGTGAAACTTCTTTCCAAACAACAAACAAATGAAACTTCTTTCCAAACGTCAAACAATTGACACATCTGTCCTAACTGCAAACAAATGAAACTTCTTTCCAAACAACAAACAAGTGAAACCTTTTTCCATACAACAAACAAATGAAAATCTTCCCAAACGACAAACAAATGACACATATGTCCTAGCTGCTGGAAGATGAAACTTTTCTTTAAAAACAACAAACAAATGACACATCTGTCCAAACTACAAACAAGTGAAACTTCTTTCCAAATAACAAACAAATGAAACGTCTTTCCAAACAACACAAATAAAACTTCTTTCTAAAGCAAGAAACAAGTGAAACTTCCTTCCAAAAAACAAACAAATGAAACGTCTTTCCAAACAACAAACAAATGACACATCTGTCTAAACTACAAACAAGTGAAACTTCTGTCCAAATAACAAACAAATGAAACTTGTTTCCCAACGAGAAAAAATGACACATCTGTCCTAACTGCAAACAAATAAAACTTCTTTCCAAACCACAAACAAATGAACCTTCTTTCCAAACAACACAATGAAACTTTTTTTCCAAACTACAAACAAATGAAACGTCTTTCAAAACCACAAACAAATGGAACTTCTTTCCAAACAACACAACAAAATTTTTTTTTTCAAAATTACAAACAAATGGAACTTTTTTCAAAACTATAAACAAATGAAACTTCTTTCCAAACAATAAACAAGTGAAACTTCTTTCCAAACAATAAGCAAATGATACTTCTTTCCAAACTGCAAACAAATGAAACTTCTTTCCAAACAACAAACAAATGAAACTTCTTTCCAAACAACAAACAAGTGAAACTTCTTTCCAAACAACAAACAAGTGAAATGTTTTCCAAAACGACAAATAAATGACACATCTGTCTTAGCTGCAAACAAATGAAACTTTTCTTTAAAAACAACAAACAAATGACACATCTGTCCAAACTACAAACAAGTGAAAATTCTTTCCAAATAACAAACAAATGAAACTTCTTTCCAAACAACACAAATAAAACTTCTGAAACTTCTAAAAACAAACAAATGAAACTTCTTTCCAAACAACAAACAAGTGAAACTTCTTTCCAAACAACAAACAAATGAAACGTCTTTCCAAACGACGAACAAATGACACATCTGTCTAAACTACAAACAAATGAAACTTCTGTCCAAATAACAAACAAATGAAACTTGTTTCCCAACGAGAAAAAATGACACATCTGTCCTAACTGCAAACAAATGAAACTTCTTTCCAAACCACAAACAAATGAAACTTCTTTCCAAACCACAAACAAATGAAACTTCTTTCCAAACCACAAACAAATGAAACTTCTTTCCAAGCCACAAACAAATGAAACTTCTTTCCAAACAACACAATGAAACTTTTTTCCAAACTACAAACAAATGAAACTTTTTCCAAACCACAAACAAATGAAACTTTTTCCAAACAACAAACAAATGAAACTTTTTCCAAACTACTATTTCCAAAATGCAAACAAATGAAACTTCTTTCCAAACTGCAAACAAGTGAAACTTCTTTCCAAACAACAAACAAATGAAACTTCTTTCCAAACGTTAAACAAATGACACATCTGTCCTAACTGCAAACAAATGAAACTTCTTTCCAAACAACAAACAAGTGAAACCTTTTTCCATACAACAAACAAATGAAACATCTTCCCAAACGACAAACAAATGACACATATGTCCTAGCTGCTGGAAAATAAAACTTTTCTTTAAAAACAACAAACAAATGACACATCTGTCCAAACTGCAAACAAGTGAAACTTCTTTCCAAACAACAAACAAATGAAACTTCTTTCCAAACGTCAAACAAATGACACCTCTGTCCTAACTGCAAACAAATGAAACTTCTTTCCAAACGACAAACAAATGACACATCTGTCTAAACTACAAACAAGTGAAACTTCTGTCCAAATAACAAACAAATGAAACTTGTTTCCCAACGAGAAAAAATGACACATCTGTCCTAACTGCAAACAAATAAAACTTCTTTCCTAACCACAACACAAATGAAACTTTTACTAAACCACAAACAAATGAAACTTCTTTCCAAACAACACAACGAAATTTTTTTTTCCAAATTACAAACAAATGAAACTTCTTTCGAAATGAAAAACAAATGAAACTTCCTTCCAAACATCACAAATGAAACTTTTTTCAAAACTATAAACAAATGAAACTTCTTTCCAAACAATAAACAAGTGAAACTTCTTTCCAAACAATGAACAAATGATACGTCTTCCCTAACGACAAACAAATGAGACATCTGTCCTAGCTGTAAATAAATGAAACTTTTCTTTCCAAACAACAAATAAATGTCACATCTGTTCAAAGTACAAACAAGTGAAACTTCTTTCAAACTATAAACAAGTGCAACCTCTTTCAAAACAACAAACAAATGAAACTTCTTTCCAAACAACACAAATGAAACTATTTTCCAAACTATAAACAAATGAAACTTCTTTCCAAACAACAAAGAAATGAAACTTCTTTCCAAACGACAAACAAATGACACATCTGTCCTAACTGCAAACAAATTTAACTTCTTTCCAAACAACAAACAAATTTAACTTCTTTCCAAACAACACAAATGAAACTTTTTAACAAACAACAAACAAATGAAACTTCTTTCCAAACTGCAAACAAGTGAAACTTCTTTCCAAACAACAAACAAATGAAACTTCTTTCCAAACGTCAAACAAATGACACATCTGTCCAAACTGCAAAAAAAAATAAACTTCTTTCCAAACAACAAACAAATGAAAATTCTTTCCAAACAACAGAAATGAAACTTTTTTCCAAATTAAAAACAAATAAAACTTCTTTCCAAAACATAAACAAATAAAACTTCTTTTCAAATGACAAACAAACGACACATCTGTCCTAACTGCAAACGAATAAAACTTCTTTCCAAACAACAAACAAATTTAACTTCTTTCCAAACAACAAACAAATGAAACTTCTTTCCAAACTGCAAACAAGTGAAACTTCTTTCCAAACATAAAAACAAATGAAACTTCTTTCCAAACAACAAACAAGTGAAACCTTTTTCCAAACAAGAAACAAATGAAACATCTTCCCACACGACAAACAAATGAAACTTCTTTCCAAACCAAAAACAAATGAAATTTCTTTCCAAACAACAAACAAGTGAAACCTTTTTCCAAACAAGAAACAAATGAAACATCTTCCCACACGACAAACAAATGAAACTTCTTTCCAAACAATAAACATGTGAAACTTCTTTCCAAACAATAAACAAGTGAAACTATTTTCCAAACAATGAACAAATGATACGTTTCCCCTAACGACAAACAAATGAGACATCTGTCCTAGCTGCAAATAAATGAAACTTTTCTTTCCAAACAACAAACAAATGTCACATCTGTTCAAACTACAAACAAGTGAAACTTCTTTCAAAACAACAAACAAGTGAAACTTCTTTCAAAACAACAAACAAATGAAACTTCTTTCCAAACAACAAACAAGTGAAACCTTTTTCCAAACAAGAAACAAATGAAACATCTTCCAACACGACAAACAGAAACTTCTTTCCAAACAATAAACAAGTGAAACTTCTTTCCAAACAATAAACAAGTGAAACTATTTTCCACACAATGAACAAATGATACGCTTCCCCTAACGACAAATAAATGAGACATCTGTCCTAGCTGCAAATAAATGAAACTTTTCTTTCCAAACAACAAACAAATGTCACATCTGTTCAAACTACAAACAAGTGAAACTTCTTTCAAAACAACAAACAAATGAAACTTCTTTCCAAACAACACAAATGAAACTTTTTTCCAAACTATAAAAAAATGAAACTTCTTTCTAAACAAAAAACAAATGAAACTTCTTTTCAAATGACAAACAAATGACACATCTGTCCTAACTGCAAACAAATAAAACTTCTTTCAAAACAACAAACAAATTTAACTTCTTTCCAAACAACACAAATGAAATTTTTTAACAAACTACAAACAAATGAAACTTCTTTTTAAACTACAAACAAATGAAACCTCTTTCCAAACATCAAACAAATGACTCATCTGTCCTAACTGCAAAAAACATAAACTTCTTTCCAAACCATAAACAAATAAAACTTCTATCCAAACCATAAACAAATAAAACTTCTTTCTAAACAACAAGTAAATGACACATTTGTCCAAACAACAAACAAATGAAACTTTTCTTTCCAAACAACGCAAATGAAACTTTTTTCCAAACTATAAACAAGTGGAACTTTTTTCTAAACAACAAACAAATGAAAGTTCTTTTGAAACGACATACAAATGACACATCTGTCCTAACTGAAAACAGATAAAACTTCTTTCCAAACCACAAACAAATTTAACTTTTTTCAAAACAACACAAACGAAACTTTTTTCCAAAGTACAAACAAATGAAACGTTTTTTCCAAACGACAAACAAATGACACATCTGTCCTAGCTGCAAACAAATGAAACTTATCTTTCAAAACAACAAACAAATGAAACTTCTTTCAAAACAACAAACAAATAAACCTTTTTCCAAACTACAAACAAGTGAAACTTCTTTCCAAACCACAAACAAATGAAACTTCTTTCCATGCGACAAATGACACATCTGTCCTAACTGCAAACAAATGAAACTTTTTTTCAAACCACAAACAAATGAAACTTCTTTCCAAACAACAAACAAATGAAACTTCTTTCCTAACAACACAAATGAAACTTCTTTCCAAACCACAAGAAATATAACTTCTTTCTAAACAACAAACAAATGAAACTTCTTTCCAAATTACATAAATGAAACTTCTTTCCAAACAACAAACAAATGAAACTTCTTTCCAAACTTCAAACAAATATAACTTCTGTCTAAACAACAAACAAATGAAACTTCTTTCTAAACAACAAACAAATGAAACTTCTTTCCAAATAACATAAATGAAACTTCTTTCCAAACTACAAACACATAAAACTTCTTTCCAAACTACAAACAAGTGAAACTTCTTTCCAAATTACAAACAAATGAAACTTCTTTCTGAACGACAAACAAATGACACATCTGTCCTAACTGCAAACAAATGAAACTGATTTCCAAACTACTAACAAATGAAACTTCTTTCCGAACAGCAACAGGTGAAACTTCTTTCCAAACAACAAACAAGTGAATCGTCTTTCAAAAGAACAATCAAATGAAACTTCTTTCCTAACATCACACATATATTCATCTTCAAATCAATACAATGTTAATGAATAACTATGAAAATATCCAATCTATGATGCGCTTTGAATCAGTTGTAGATCCATGATCTGTTCCAGTACATAATCAAAGGTCGTCAACTTATTATAATGTTCCGTCCGAGCGAGTTCTTGGACATAATCAAAACCAATTATTTGGAAGTTAATGATATACATGTATTACCCACCATTTGTTCTTAAAATGTCCTGTACCAATCAGGAATATATGGCAGTTGTTATCTACAGTCCTTTTCTATGTATGTTGGCGTTTGCTTTTGTTGTAGTTTAGTGTTTCTGTTGATCCGTTGTTTTCCTTTTATAGTTGATGTGTTTCCCTGGGTTTTAGTTTGTTAACCGGATTTATTTTGCTTAATCGAATTATGTACTACCATTGACTTTATATATAAGTACCAACACATGTGAAGATCTAAATGACCAAAAGGGACATACAGTCATAGCCAATTTCATCTTTGCTGAGGGAGTTGAAACTTAATTTATAAATTTATAGACGGACAGTTTAAGAAAGATAAGTTATACAAACTTGTTAGTACATACTACTGAGCTTTGTCAACTTAGATTTTTCACCCTTTACATAAATGTTCCTCATCTTACATTAAAGACATATTGAACAAATGAGACCGTGTTCACATTGAGCTTAACTCGGTGTGGAGTTGGTGTCCTCAACACTTACACTAAACTGTACAACATTCCCATTGATAAAAAATAATGTTTACATGTTTACACATTCGGTGTGAGCCAAGGCTCCGTGTTGAAGGCCGTACTTTGACCTATAATGGTTTACTTTTACAAATTGTGAGTTGGATGGAGAGTTGTCTCATTGGCACTCATATCACATCTTCTTATATCTATGTAGTTTTAATAAGGTTTTGAATAGATGCAGTCGATAGTAGATGAATAATTGTATTGGTTATCTGTAGATACAACTAGATGTTCAGAACGTGGCTCATTTGTATTATGAAAATTTATGAAATAAACATCTATTGAAAAAGATAATTCTAATAAAATAATGAATTAAGTTATATACCAATTCATATGTTTCAAACTCCAATTATTTCTCAGTAATTTGAAAAAAAATCCGTTTACATAGCCTTTGGGGTCGACAATTTAATTTTCGGAGGGAAAATGGGGAACAGGAAGTAGTTCGGTGAATTGAATATTGATCTTTCTTTGGACAAACCCTTTTTTGTATTTTAATAAAAAAAAAAAAAAAAAAAAATAACACACAGACTATTAGTCTTGAAAACATTTAAAAAAAAAAAAATCCCTTATGAAACAGATATATATTCAAATGAATTTGGTATACAATAATCAATTCATCAACCCATCTTCCCAAATAACAACATCAATACAAGATGAACTGGTCTGTGCCTTATGATACCGAAGTTTGAATAGAAATTTCTATTTATTGTATTATATTTACACTACGTGTATTTATAGTTTAGTCGTGTGACAATTTTCATGTACAGGTAATTAAAACCAGTGTACAAATTAGAACAAATTTAATGTGAAAACAGTGTTCATTACATGAAATTAATTGTAAACCGATTTATATACGCGACGTTTGGTGTGAACACGGCCATAGTCTAACATTGCTCCATACATAAATGGACCAAAATAGTTTTTTTAATTTATGTTATGAAGAGAAAATTCAAGTGTCACCAACCAATATGTGGCCTGATTCTGTCGCCTTGGTCTTATATGTATTAAGTAGGACTTCTTGCCGGGGCTTTACGTAAAAAATGAAAAAGAAAGCTAGAATTAAACTTCCTATTGCACCTTTATAATGATTATATCCTTTCACTAACTAACAATTCATAGATTAGTGTCTATGTCCCAATGACCTTGGAGAAATGATACAAACTCGACGGATAGGTCTGCAAATTACCGCGACTTTCATTTATGAAATAACAATTATCATTATACTTAACGTTAAAAATGCCAGATTTTGATTGGTTAATACGAGGGAGATAGTTTACTCTATCTCATGGCTCAGCGGGAGACACTATTTTGAAAATCACCCTCTCGTGCAGAACAATCAAAAAGTGATAATTTAAAAGATAGTGATTGAATTTACATCAATAATTTTAAAGACAATGTCCAAGTTCCTCGTTTTGGCCTCAGAACCTTTTCGTAGACAGTTAAAAAAACAAAATTACATCTTGCTTCACTTTTGTTTTTTTTTCTAATAACGGTATGCTATGCACATGACTTAATAGTAAAATTCTTTCAATTTGAAATTTAAAAGACAATAATGACAGAACATTCAGTATAATACATTAGATGACACATAGCTGAGAGGACTAATATGATAGACCAGATTTTTTACCCCTTGTTTTCCGGAATTACAATCTGCTCTATCACCCTCTCAGCTTTGTGTTCTTTATATATCGTCGGTTTATCACTAAATATAACTACAACAGAGGTGACGTTCATTTTCATTTTGTGAACCTTTCATATATTAACGAAGCAACAAACGGCATTATATGAAAAGGTTATTAATGTCCAAATTGATTTAAATGCATCATGACATGTTTGAAAATGGAAATCTGGATGGCAGATTTAAACTGAAGTATTATTTTTTTAGTCACTATGCCGTTATACTTCCTTCTTTTATGAAAAATCAAAGAAATATAAATACTCATGAGCAACACGACAGTCTTCACTAGTGAAAAGGAAATAAATTAAATTATTTTTATTTACCTGTGTACGTTATTTTATTTAACGGCATTTTGTCCAAGGTTATAGTTGTCTTTCTGATATTGTTTTACATCTCAACCCCCTTTTTTATTAATTTTGTATTTACATTGTGTCATAGATTTATGTGTTCAGTGTATGTTTACTTGTTTTTGTTAATATGTCTTTTGATTGAGTTAAGCCATTTCAATTGATATTTTGTACTGTGTCTTTCTATGTTGTGATGTTACACAATTATTTCAGGTTAGGATGAAGGTTGGCGCCTGTTAAAACGTTTAAGCCCACTGCGTTGGTTGTAATGAAGTCAGTAAGTGGATATATAAAATTTATTATGTAAAAACAAAGTCAAGAATATATGTAAAAACAAAGTCAAGAATATTTCTAAAGTTCAAATGTTCGAATGTTCACAAACTGTCCTTAAAGTTGAATTGTTCGAATGTTCAATAAATCGTCACACGGACACGAAATCGTATAGTGGCATAATTGTTCGGTCCTGATTCATTCCAGCCTACCCACAGGGGGGGGAGACATTGGCGTAATCTCCTGTCGGAATCTGCTGTTCGAGTCCAAAGCTGGATCTTATATAGTTCAGAAGGGTCATTCATCAGCTTTCAACAATAGCCATAAATGTCAACAGTTTATAGAGTAGTCTAGCTATTAAATAATACATATACTAGATTGGGCAGATTAACGTCAGCACAATACATGTACGATAAATGTCTGCAAGGTACATGTACTTGGTATCAATTATATTAGATTGAAATACACCTTGTTAAATATTGTTCTTATACACATTGTGTTACATAATAATTCCTCCCATCGCAATAAGAACGAAAGTTCGGTAAAATACGATAGTCCTTCTTTATTGATGCTATTATAAATTCTGTAGTTCCTTGTTAAGTTTTCGGTAACCATCACCACATATATAATATTTCATAAAATTCGGCAAGTCCAACATCAGGATACATCATGATAGTTCATAAAATCCATGAAGTTCAATATCTGGATATATATACATATAGTTAATATGATTCATAAAGTTCAATATTTAGGTATACATTGTTCATATTTTTTTTTTCCGTCACCATAATAGCATATTGTTCCTCAACTGCTGGAAAGGGCGCAATTCTTTGTACAAGTGTTGGTCATCATCTGCTAGTGAATCCGGTCATCAACGTTGTAAGGTTTACAATCTAGTTCCATTACGAAGTAGTTGACGCATCTAGCTTTGGGTACATCCTTCTCAAAAGACTGTTAACATCGGTCTTTGGTTAAGTTTCGTCCCTGATCAATGGCGGAGAGGAAGACATCTCTCTGGAAGCAGTAACATCTGTTCCAACCAATTGCGTTGACACCATTTTTTACCCATTGTTCATGACATTAGAACCAGAACTCACACCTTTCTTTTTAGCTAACCAAGATATATACTTAATAATTTAACAGCACAAAATATGGCTATTCCAATGATGATCGCACTTAAGCCTATTGATTAACCTACTCCCCAATTTGGAAATTCAATATCGTTTTCAATTCCCCTTGAATTTCTTTTATTCATCAATTAAAGTATTACGATGGTTTGTTTAATCGCCTTTAGTTCACTGGGTTATTCAAGCCTAGCAAAATTTATGTAAAACAATGTCTAGGTATAATCAATACGTTCTCTTATATATTGAATTATCTGGTTAAAACAAAAAAAAAAAAAAAAAAAAAAAAAAAAACAAACAAAAAAAAGGAAAAACAACTTCTACAATTTTGAGAATTATAAAAGATAAAAAAAAAATATGTTTTTTTATTCATTACTTAGAATATAGATTTATATATAAATTTACAATCAAATATTAAAGTTAATTCAATCATTTTATGTACACGTAACCCCTACACCTACGTAATACCTATAAAAAATACTAAAAAAGGTATGTTTTACTTTGTTGTAAACAATTGTAATACTTTTGCTTCTTTAACTTTAGTTTCTTATTACTTAATCTTAACACCAAATATAGACCACATATTTATTTTCATCACTTTTAAAAAACATTTTAGATTCTTGCGCAATTTAAAAACATTTTAGATTCTTGCGCAATTTGTTACTGACTCTATATTTCATATTTGACAACAACACCTTTTTGCGAAAAAAAAAATGTCTTTCTCCTTAATCTATTACATTTTTCCAAAACAAGTTTATAGTTTCCTCATCATAATCTTTCCTTTCTTTTTTTATATATATTTTTTTAATTTACTTTAAAACTTCAGCAACATACTGCCTATCCTTTTATACATTTCATTATGTTCATTATGACTGTATGTATAATTTTGAGATCTTATTCATTCTATTTTTTTAATAAAACTTGACTTACATCTTAGAAACTAAAACATTTTAAAGTTTTTTCTATGCCTATTTATGAACAAAACCCATTGTTATATATATATTGAGATTTTTTAGCCTGGTAAAATAGGTTCCGACTATATTGAAATCAAGAAGGAATATTTCGCTCCTTAAACTTTTATGTTAGCAGTCCAGCAAGACCTAACAAATAAATATTTTAAATGCAAAGACTAAATGAAATTCTGTCCTTTGTCCAAGAGTCCAAGATTATTACACTTAATCTGTGTAAAACACTTATGTCTAAATTTACGACAAAGTCTAGAATAATTTATGCAAAATATTTAAATACATTAAAACAATTTAATTACTAAAATGTTGTTTAAAAACTATTTTCACACTGCACAGTCCAAATAGCGAAGTTTTTTCTGTGCTTATGTATGAACAAAACACATGGTTACGACTCATTTTTTTTTTTTTTTTTACTTCTTAATTAATTTTTTTCTTATTCTTATTTTAATTTCTGATGATAATCCTCGTAAGTGTTTAAGAAAAAAATTCAATTTTAACTTTAAAGCTAGTTTTCCTTTTACATCAATTATCCATTGATTTTTTTCATTATCTATAAAGTTCAAATAAGTCTCTCATGTTTTTTTTTTTTTACAAATATCAAGTTACCACAACAATACTGTATATCCCTTAGGGCAAAACATATCAACATTTATCTTAAATGTGCTATTTTCTGAAGATACTTCTCTTTATCTATTAACATTATGTAAATAAGGCGTAATCTAACACCATAAAACAACCTGCACCCTGCACCATAACTTAACATCACTTATGTTAATCATCCGAAGAAGGGGTTGGAATCTAAAATTATATAGATATAAGAAGATGTGGTATGAGTGCCAATGAGACAACTCTCCATCCAAGTCAAAATTTATAAAAGTAAACCATTATAGGTCAAAGTACGGTCTTCAACACGGAGCCTAGGCTCACACCGAACAGTAAGCTATAAAGGGCCCCAAAAATTACTAGTGTAAAACCATTCAAACGGGAAAACCAACGGTCTAATCTATATAAAAACGAGAAACGAGAAACACTTAAGAACCACATCAACAAACGACAACTACTGAACATCAGATTCCTGACTTAGGACAGGTGCAAACAAATGCAGCGGGTTTAAACGTTTTAATGGTACCAAACCTTCACCCTTTTTCTGAAACAATAGTGTAACATCACAACATAGAAAGACACACTATAAAATATCAACTGAAATAGCGTAACTCAATCAAAGGACATATTAACACCATTGAACATACACTGAACAAATAAATTTGACCTATGATACAATGTAAATTCAAAATAAATAAACTAAGGAAGAATAATAAAAGTAACATGTTATATCAGTATGAAATGTTAAACAATTTAAGAAAAACAATATGCTCGAACAAAAATATCAGTCATTTGCAATAACTTTAAACACAGGTAAATGAAAATAATTTTGTTGTTAGGTATACGTGTACAGTTACAATAGAGAAAGGAAATATTTTAACAAAATAAATAATTTTGATGTTCATAGTACGAAGTGGAAATTTATATTAGTACCAAACACTTATCAAAGCTGGTATATAGACCAGATATAACCCTGAATAACATTAAATAACAAAAAAAAGCATTACAATTAGTATCAACAGGTCAAATAAACAAGAAAGTACGATTTGAGAGTACTCACAGTTACTGACAGCTAGTTAAAAGCCAAAACAATTAATAATAAAAATTATGCATCAGAGACTAAAATCAACTAAAACACATCCCAGGGATTTAGTATTTTAACGTCTTGGACAGTCAAAGAAGACATGACTTGTGCAATGCCAAAAATAAATGTATCGACAGACAGTAGGATAGTTAGGAGTTTAACCTCTTTATAGATTAAAATGAACATGGGTGTGTCTTTAAACATCCCGTTTGAAAAGAATACAAATTTAGTTATGTTTTAATTTGCTGATGGACTATTTTTTTTCTCTAAACAAACGTGCGTACACACTACCCAACTGCGTAATCCATAATCATCAATGGCTATAACACGCACACATATGTATCCTCAATGTACCCTTAACTTCACCTACCAAAGGTTCTAATTCAACCTTCATATATACCGGTGCTCTACTAATTTTACGTAAGATATATATTTTCTAGAATAATTGAATGAATCTTCAAAAAACAACCCATAATATGACCAAAAAACCACCATTAAATACGGAAAAAAATGCTATAGTATCAGACATTTTAGTTTTTTTTTACATATTTACCCTAAACGAAAAACTAGCTTCAAACTCTCAAAAAACTGTTTTATTTTTTAAGAATCATATATATGATTTATCGTATCTATTGAATATAAAAAAATAACACAAAAATAATAACCTTTCATTCTGATAAAAAAAAATGTGTATTCATAATTTTTAAATTGACCTATAATACCTTAAAATACCTAATAAAAAGTTTCATGTGAACCACATCTCGTGAACAAACGGCTGATTTTAAGCATTTTAATATACAGTCTCACAAATTAAGAACTTAACTTAATATGTATGCCATCCCTTGAAAAGCCATTTCTACTTTTTGTGCTGACATGGAAATATCTTGATAGTCAATAAAAAAAAATGAAAGTAACTTAGTTCTTACGTTTTATATTCCTTTGCGTTGTTTCAGCTTCAATCCAAGTCGATCCTGGTCACGGCACCAATTTTACGATTTGTAATGAAGTCAGTAAGTAGATAAATAAAATTTATTATGTAAAAACAAAGTCAAGAATATTTCTAAAGTTCAAATGTTCGAATGTTCACAAACTGTCCTTAAAGTTGAATTGTTCGAATGTTCAATAAATCTTCACACGGACACGTAATCGTATAGTGGCATAATTGTTCGGTCCTGATTCATTCCAGCCTATCCACGAGGGGAGACCTTGGCGTAATCTCCTGTTGGAATCTGCTGTTTGAGTCCAAAGCTGGATCTTATATAGTTCAGAAGGGTCATCCATCAGCTTTCAAGAATAGCCATAAATGTCAACAGTTTATAGAGTAGTCTAGCTATTAAATAATACATGTACTAGGTTGGGCAGATTAACGTCAGTACAATACATGTACGATAAATGTCTGCAAGGTACATGTACTTGGTATCAATTATGTTAGATTGAAATACACCTTGTTAAATATTGTTCTTATACACATTGTGTTACATTGTTTGCACCTGTCTTAAGTCGGGAACCTGTTGTTCAGTGGTTGTCGTTTGTTGATGTGGTTAATAAGTGTTTCTCGTTTCTCGTTGTTTATATAGATTAGACCGTTGGTTTTCCTGTTTGAACGGTTTTACACTAGTCATTTTTGGGGCTCTTCATAGCTTCCTGTTCGGAGTGAGCGAAGGCTCCGTGTTGAAGGCCGTACTTTGAACTATAATGGTTTACTTTTACAAATCGTGACTTGGATGGAGAGTTGTTTCATGGGCACTCATACCACATCTTCTTATATCTATAAACTGTCCATAATTGGCAAGAATACAATTTTGTGCTAAATACTAGATTCCAGAGCTTGCAATTCCTATCATGATTTCCTTGAGGGAGAGTTGCTTCTAACAAAGAAGCTATTAAACCAATCATATCACTATATAGCAGTTTTACAGACACTGTAGAAGAGATGCAGAAGATACCAAAGGGACGAAAAACAATCGAACTGACAACACCATGCATAGCAAAAACGAAAAAGTACCAATAGACAAACAGTATACATAACACAACATACAAAAATAACAAGTATGACCCACCGCGTTTCTCATGTTAGTACAAACTCGGTGATAAGTCTAATTCGGTAATGTGACATACGAGGAAATTGGACTGGAGTTTGGTTACGACAATTGGAAAAAGTAAAATAACAAAAATACAGAACTCCAAGGGAAATTCAAAACGGAAAGTTCTTTATAAAATGGCAAAATCAAAAGCTCAAACACATCAAACGAATAGAAAACAACTGTCATATTTCTGACTTGGTACAGGCATTTCCTAACGTAGAAAATTGTGGATTAAACCTGGTTTTATAGCTAGCTAAACCTCTCACTTGTATGCCAGTCAAATAGAATTCAATTATATTGACAACAATGTGTGAGCAAAACAAACAGACATAGTGGATAAAAATGTCAAGAATTGGGGTACAGCAGTCAACATTGTGTAATAATCTTAATCACTATAAAAACAAAATAGCATATACACAAAGCACATAAGCAAAAATGAAAGACAAGAATACAAAAAATGACCATAGCACAATAACACAATAGCGGGATGTATAATTACCGAGACACGCCAAAAGAATATTACCAAAAATGGACTAAACAGTAAAGCTTTATAATATCCAAAGACAAATAAAAAGACAACGTCAGTACCTAAAATCTACACTTCAAGACCATCATATAATATTTGTGAAGTTGATACGAAATATTTATCAACAAGGTCTTGGTATCTTCTTGGAACATGTTCTTCGTCATCTGCAAAACAAATATTCAATAACGGTCATTTAACTTGTGATGTCGTCTGCAAAATTGTCGGAAGGATGACTTCAAGTTCACTTGAAGAATGACGAAGGATCAACTTGACTCACCGTTTCCACGACATACAGAGAAGATGACTCTAATAGACTTTGAACGATTTGTAAATTAAGGTTTAAAAGCCGTTTTAAAATTGCTAATTCGTCATGAAAGATTAAAATGAATAAAGTTGATGATAATTTAACATCGCAAACGTGTACTTGACTTCTTTGTACCTCATTTAAAGGGCTGAAAGTGAAATCATTAATTGTACAAAGCACCCTTTCTTAAAACAAACTCTTCAGAGGTCTGCTGTTAATTTATATGAGTCTTACTGATTCTGAAAGGTTATGGAAATGATGAATTACACAATCTAAAAAGATACTTCGTCTTAAAGAAAAAAGAAAAGATTTTTATCTTGATACTAGACGAGTAAAGATGATGCACCATCTATCTGGCTTATACTAAGTGTCATTAATATATCACCAGGGATACTGAGAATCAATTAGATATAATATCCTACAATCATAATCGAGTTCATCGGATATTAATATTAAAAAAAGGCTAACTCGATACAAGCACATTTGTTACTTCCTTTATATCTTCTGTCAAATCAATCAACGATCTCATTAACAATTTTTCAAGAGTGCTTTTCCTAAATGTATTTTATATAAATGAGAAAAAAAAAATCGACTGTCATTTTAACGATCAATTTAGACAACAGATTCACATATGTGGTACAATAATTAAATGATATACATGCATATAAGTAGTTTTAAATCATACTAAGAACGTATAAAAGATAACGCCTATTATTGTATAATAAGAAGCATATTGACAGAATATTTAGAACAATATTATGTAGGTATGTAGATTATTCGTTTAGCTGACGTAACGGGTTTTCTTTCAACACAAAACGCGGTCTAGTTTAAGGTTTTTGTGTCAAAGCAAATCACAACAGTGAAAGTAATCTTTTTAAATAGATGCTACCAATTACTACTTAAATTCATGAAATTAATATCCTTGAAACTAGAGGGAAACAGGAACATTGTTATTATATGTCTAGGGTTTAGTATATGCCTTAGAACTACAGTTGATCTATATTCTCTGACGAGACGGTCATTAGCGGTTAGAGTGATCTATTGTAGTTTGCATTATTGATGGAAAGTCCCGTTTTAATATATTATACATATTGAACGCTTGGTATCTTTGATGCGGTTTTGCAACTCGTTTCCTACAAACTATATTTAAAGAAACATTCATTCGTAAAATGTATTGCTGATATTACGTTGCCTACATAAAGACGCGAACTTGAACCAGCGAAGAAAGCAATATCGTGACTTATAGGTGCTAATATGTACGTCATTTGGTCTCTGGTGTTTCATTGGCAATCATACCACATCTCCTTATCTTATATTCTACACAACTGGAATGCATCCCAACTTTAACTTTCTCTTTTCGTAAAATGTGAAAATCTTTGAAACATTAAGGATTTCCGTCCCGCGGTACAATTGGTTTAAGGATTTTTTTTTTTGTGTAATGTTTTCCTTATGAATGCTTTACAACGTCGTTATTATTGATTTGGACTTTCAATTGTTTTGGTTTGATTGCCACTGATGAAGAAGAAACACATGACCAGCGTACTTAATCATAAGCATTAGTCATTAACACTGTCGTGGACTATTTTTTTTTCTAATATTATCACCAATCCAGTAGTCAACATGTTGTGCCAACATGAAATACCGAAAACGTGGATAGTTCTTGTTAAAACTTTTCGCGAGAGGGTTAACTTAAATCATCAGCGATTATTTTGAACTACTTCCTATCAATAGTTTAACAATCTATTAGCAATCGGCGGGGGATATTTTCACTTATTTGTTTTCCACGTGAAATAAGTAACAAAATACATCTCCCAGCACGAAAATTTACATGATAACAGTATCTTTGACTGGTCATTTTTTTAAATTGATGGACTATAAAACTTCATAATCCTTCAAAAAAATTTAAATGAAGCATATATGGCCTCAGCCCGTTGTTTTTGAAATTTTGGTTTTGATAATCACATAGTAAGTTGACCTTTGTATACTTTTACTTCCCTTGATGCTGATGTTCTCTGCATTCGAAATGACAAACGGGTATTTTCGATTTTTGTTTTTGTTACAAGAAAATATGCTACAATATTACAAAGGCTGCAAAATGATAAATCAAAGTAATTCATTCGCTTATTATATGAACATATGTTTCAAACACAAGTAGACTATAAGTATCTTATGATTTACCATTCAAAACAGTTGCCTTCGTCAAGTGATTATATCATATCAATTACAAGGTCTTTGTCATGTTCTTCACGCTGATATAGTAATCTATCTAATTTGTTATTATTGATTGGGAAATTAAGTTATAGGAATTTTAAATTACTTCAAAGTTTGACCCCTGCCTGTTTAATGGAGTGGTATTGATTTGTCCTAAACGCACGGAAAAGGTATAAAAGTTAGAAAAGCTAGTAACAGTCGACTTAAATATTTAAGAAATCTCTGGAGTGAAATATTTTCAATTGAAATTACCCTACGTCCTTGTCTATAAGTTATAAGCAACAGTAGTTAACCAATGCACAATTCTCATAAATCTATCAAGAAGACACAAAGTAATCAAAAACAAAAACAGAAGATATTAAGAGACCTTGTGAATCCACATCGACACATTAATTGTCTTGTCCTACGTATGCATAATCTTTCGGGAAAATTCGCAGTCGGTCAAAATTTCACAAGAGGACGTAATCGGTAAATTTACAGATTACAAAACCTTTATAACAAATACCCTTTTAAAATCAATTAATTTTAAGTTCAATGTTAAAACATGGTTATATGTTGAAAGAAAATCATCAGTAAGTTTGCAAACATGTGTGTTTAAGTGTAGTTGGAGAATTCTTTCTAACAAATACTGTAAGGCAAAGCTAGCTAGGGACAGAATCAGATTGAGCAAAATTCGAAAACAAAATATATATTCACATCAAATTTGGTATTCAAAGTATGTTGCGTTAATAGCAACCCAAAGCAGGAAGTTATAAGTCTATGAAAACTTGACAAAAACAGAAATTCATACTTAATTTTGGAGGTCAGCTCCTTTTTTTATTTTCTCCTGACGCCAAATATTCTACAAATTACATGAAAATACACGAAACGGAGAGTCAATTGAATAAGAGTTAAGGATCAGGGTTCAAATTTGAAATCGAACTGATTTTTGCATTTGGTCATGAATGTATTAAAAAGCTATTCTTATTTCATAGTCCTTAATTTAAAATACGATACGCATCATGACAATACTGGAAAATCTTTTTAATTTATTTAAATGGGTCTGCTTTACATAAAACTAAACGGAATGTCTATTTAGTGGAGTGCCTCCTTAACAATCTATTTTTTTTTTGCCTCGATCATCTTGATGGCGCTTGTAAAATTCACCAAGCTTATATAAATATAGAGTGTGTATTATATGCGTCAATAAAAAAGCAAACTAAAATCACAGAGAACATTACAAAAGACGTTTTCCATTTATTTGATGTGTTTGAGCTTTTGATTTTGCCATTTGATTAGGGAATTCCATTTGAATTTTTCTTGGAGTTCGGTATTTGTGTTATTTTACTTTTTTACAGTTCGGAATAATCTGTCATAAAACAGTTTTTACAGTTCTAAAACATTTATAACCTTGAACAGTTTTACCTTGGAACTGTGAGAATCTGTTCTAGGGTAGAACTGTCTAATATCTTTCTTAATGTACATGCAGAACTGTCAGAATCTTTGTTTCCACTTTTACATGATCAAGTGTTTAGAGGAACAAAAGCAACTATATCATCAATGTTTTTTTCCTTTTGACGTTGACATAAACTCGCCATGGCGAGATATAATTCAAAAACAAATACTTGATTGATCTTTTCATACAGAAAACATATTTTCATCAAGATGGATCCACAAACGTTTAACGATAAGACAACTATTAAATGTTTTAAAGTGTAATGTATTATCTTCATGTTACTACTGTCAATGGGATTTGATCGGAGACGAGTAAACTTCTTCTGAAGATTGTAAATTTAATTCTATATTTGATTACCAATTTATGAATAGTAAAACGTTATATAAAGAAAAGACAGGAATTGCCATTAAACTTTCTAGATCAGGGCATGTTGCATGTTAAACTGTAATTGTCTGTCTAAAATAAAAAAATGACATCTTTTTGTTCGTATAAAATGTATTTCATCCTTTTATCTCATATGATACAGACCCGGTGTACATGCCCACAATGGCATGTTATTTCAAAATACTTTAATTGATATTTAACTAGCAGAATTATCGCTGAAAAATATGGGTCATTTGCATGAACTAATTTTATATTTCTATTACAATAAAAAAAAAAAAAAACTATTTGAGATTATGGATATTTCAGGTTTTTAAATTAACCCATTTGTTTCCTTTCCCGTTAACGTTACCTTGTAATTAAGAAGGGAGTGTTGGTCAAACACATATTTTGGTCGATTACAATTGTTAGGATTAGATTGTTGATTGCTTATACAAGTTAGGTAATAATATAATTTGTTAAATAATTTTAATGTGCAGTTAATGGTGGAAGTTATATAAGCTCCATATGAATGAACCAATGACATATTGGTTTGCTGAAATGGAATGTTTACAGTATGAAAGTTAAAGGCAACACCTCTATGTCAAGTTAAATGTTCAACCAACCCTTATAATTTAGTTTTGGTTATATAGGTGATCATTATTATGTAATAAATATTTTTAACTATTTGAACTATGTCTAGTAATAGGAATCTGTTTAACATTACAACAAACACTAAATAGATATATTAGGAATATCTTATCAAGACATGTGTAAATTATTTATTATAAAAAGGCTCATTTTAGAATATTAATAACACGCGGTAATGAGATTTTAATATTTAAACATTGCATAAGATAAATAAACATCACATTCTTATTATCTCATGGAGCTTGATTTTCATTTAATTTTAAACAGCAAGCTTCAACTAGGCTTAGAATCGTTATTGTTTTTACAGTTTTACTTATATATATATTTTTTAAAACATTGACTATCAAAAAGGAATAAGACGCAGTTAAATTTGTTTTTATTTCATCTAATAATTTCATAATATAATCCCCCAAAAAAAAAATGAAAGCATGAAATAAAAGATAAGTAACATACAATACAGTACATGTAATATTACATCTTATGGGTTAAGACCTTTTCATTGGATAATCGGTATATTATATAATAATATCAAGTCAAAGATATGAATACAAATTTCTTTTTTGAGTTATAGTTATCTGGACTGATCTTTGAAACTATACATGCCAATCAGATATACCCTTATATAAATAAACTCATCATAGATACCAGGATCGAAATGTTGTACGCGAGACGCGCGTTTCACACTATTTTGACATTTTACAATTGTGTCTGTTTGTTTTGTTCACGCATCGTTGTCAATATAATGGAATTTGATACGACTGTCATAAAGTGAGAGGTTTGGCTAGCCATAAAGTTCAATCACCATTTTCTACATAGAAAATGCCTGTACCAAGTCAGGAATATGACAGTTGTTATCCATTCGTTTGATGTGTTTGAACTTTTGATTTTGCCATTTGATTGAGGACTTTCCTTTTGAATTTTCCTCGCTTTTTCATCTACAATAGACTCATCAGTGACGCTCAAATAAATAAAGTTACAAAGACCAAATAAAGTACGAATTAAAGGTGACACTGCATTCATTCCTGGTCTCGTAATATGTATGTACGTATCATTTAACAGTTGTATTATTGTTCAAATGTCTGTGTAGGATGGCATCATTTCATTCAGCAGGTTAATTATGTTTGAGCTTGTCTTCAATTATTGCGAACATTGTTTATCCTCATTGTGCTGATTTTACACATTCAATGTGTAAGTTATTATACAAATTTAATGTTTGGTCTGTCTAGATTTTTATTACACGTTCCTAAATGTCACCTTCATTATTCTATCGATCAAAATTTAAAAAGGGAAGGATTGAGAACCTAGAAAAAACTAGTTTAATCAAACAATACATTTACGTAACTGTCCCTATCGGACATGGTCAGTTTTTGGCTTTATTTGAAGTGTTTGTCCCTTTAGAAAGATTGAATAGATTGCAGATCATCGATTGTCGGTTTTAGATATCTTTGATATTTTTCTAAGACTATAGGTGGTTTAGAGCTGAGCATATTGTATAGACCGGTGCATCACATTTGCGCTCATTATCATTACAGTTGCACGTAAAAATACTTTCATTTGCTGGTAAATACAGGTAAAACATGCAAGATAATCTATTTATTTAACTGTTTACAATTTCCCCCTTCCTCTAGTGTTAGTGTCATGCCATAGACACCTGCAACCATTGTCTATTGTTTATGGTCGTGTTTTGATCTATATATTTCTTCTGGATTTGAATGTTGTTATCTGATTGACGTTTATATCTCGCGTCCCATTGTTTATATTTCAAAGTCTAAAGGAACTAGGGATTAGAACCACATGAGCTAAAATGAAATCAAGTGTGGATTAAGAGGGAGTAAAATTTATAGCAGATGTGAACTTACAGGAACTCTAAATGAAACTATATGTTGGTTATATTTCAAAATGGAAAAGGCATATGAATCACATTAACTGACATCGAAGCAAATGTGGGAATACCACCAAATCCGTTTCGAATAATTTGTAGAATTCAACGTAACTCAGTGGGAAGAGGAACTGAAATCACAAGAAATCAAAATAAAACATGTTGTGGGGATCTGACTACTCGATGATAAGATAATCTTTCAACATTTAAATTCATAGTTACAATTCATTCTTTGTTTATAAAATTGAACACATACAAAGTTGTTATCCATGTTTAAGCTATTCACATACAAAAAAAGTCAAGATAATAGAATATCTAAATCTCATTATTGTTCAAAGACTCTAATATAATTCATTATAGATAAACAACCCGAATACGATATGATCAGGTTTATAAAAATCGATTGTTTTCCAATACAGTGTTAATGGGGGTTAATTAAATAGTAATACCTAATTGACATGATAACCCTAAAACTAAATATCTTTTATTAATCAATTATAAAATGATTAATTACGAAATTATTTGACATTTGTTAATTAACAGAACATCTTTGATGAATGCTGACATTTAGATGTAGATGTATAAGAAGATGTTGTATGATTGTCAATGAGACATCTAGCCTCCAAAGATCAAAGACAAATAATGTAAACAAATTCAGGCCACCGTGACTCATTGACTTAATTATATATTTGTCTGTATATGTATAAAACTTTCTTTTATTTCGTTTACTTTCCTTTTTGTCGTGCGATATTTAATTTTTTTTTATATTCATTATATCTCCATTATGAGGAAATAAGAACATGAATGAATGAATGGACCATCCTTCAACAATGAGCAATTATCAAGAAACAAAATAAATATAGAGGTAAAACATGCTGTTCAAAGATGTATAAACTTAAAGAAATTTTAACCCCTAATGTCTATACATTAACATAGCATGTTTATAATGACGAAATCTGTAAATCGAAAGTCCAGAATAACAATAATTTGAATAATAATGCAAGTATGTAAAAACACTATATATAAAAAAGAAGATGTGGTATGAGGGCCAATGAGACAACTATCCATCCAAGTCACAATGTGTAAAAAGTTAACAATTATAGGTCAAAGTACGGCCTTCAACAAGGCTCACACCGAACAGCAAGCTATAAAGGGCCCATAAAAGACTAGTGTAAAACAATTCAAACAGGAAAACCAACAGTCTAATCTATATAAAAACGAGAAACGAGAAACACTTATGAACCACACCAACAAACGACAACCACTGAACAACAGGCTCCTGTCTTAGGACAGGTGCATAAAAATGCAGCGGGTTTGAACTAGTTTTTTGGCGACTAACCCTACCCCTAACCTGGGACATTGATGTAATGGTAAAACATAAGAACAATAAACGAAAAACAAAGACAACCACTCAATTACAGGCTCTTGACTTGGGACAGGCACATATAGAATGTGGCGGGGTTGTATCAACTATGCTATGTGAAAATAAACATTGAAATAAAATAATATGTATCTGTATTCCTATTCTAATGCATAAAGATATACAACTATGGTCTGTGGAAAAGGTAAATAACTAAAATTGTCAACCCTGAAAGATTGTTTAACTCAGAACACAGCCCAAATTGAAAAACCTTTCAGGATTGACAATTTTGGATATTCACCGCTTCTAAGGGGCAACACTTATTTTATAATACCGACATAACAGTAGAAGGGCCTTTCGAATCACTGAAGATACCTGTTAAAGAAGTACAAGCCTTACTGTCAAAATACTTACGTCAGCAAATTATTTTATGTCATAGAATTTCTCGTATGTCCAACAAAAGTAGACTCTTTCTATGAAATATTCAAGGTCCTGAATTGCATTAGTGAGGCTATCCTCGATACAAGATGAGTTTAGAACTTCTAACCTTGCCATTGCCATTTTGTTTACAGATGTCTGTTGCGTCATTTTGATGGGAGATAACTCGTGAAAAAAATGTATTTTAGATGTTTTTAAGGAGATGTAATATGTCTTTTTTTTCATAAATCCACATTGATGACGATATTATGATATTTGTCATTTGTCCAATGAAACAGAATAAAGTAAAAACAAAAACTTTAATGATCAAACCGTAACTTGAAAATAAAAGTTTATAAGAACACCTAGATAAGTGCAAAATGCTATTAATTGATTCCATATATGTAGAAAATGCAAAAATAACATCAGAAGGACATCAATTGATTTAATTATGCTAGCTGAAGGTATCAAATAGTCGCAAAATAGTATCAAATTATTCAATGTTATGTTAGCTGTTGATACCATGATATCCTCATCTTCAGTTGTTTCAAAGCATGCTTAAAGACATTGAGAGATAGTTGAAAACTGCTTTCGAGTTAGTTGTTGTAATCTAGCTAAATAAAGGCAACAGTAGTTCAAAAGTCATAAAGCGATTGAGGGAAAACAAATCCGGGTTACAAACTAAAACCGAGGGAAACACATCACCTATAAGAGGAAAACAAAGGAACAACAGGAACACTGAAGTGCAACAAAAACAAACGCCAACATACATAGAAACGAACTGTTTGATAACAACTGCCATATTCCTGACTTGGTACAAGACATTTTAAGAAAAAATGGTGGGCTGAACATGGTTTAATGGCTAGCCAAACCTCCCGCTTTATGACAATGTTAAAAAATATCGCTAAAATGACAACACTACGTGACAGAAATACAGCACAAACACACGCAAGAACATTCATCACAGAGAAACGCACAAACAAATAATATAATAGTCGACACAACATGCAAACCGCAGAAAAACAACGAACATATTTCATCAACGACAAACACCACAGGATATCACAAACAATGACGCGCTTACGCAACAAACATGCAATCTTGAACTTACTTCAATTATTTTCACAATACTCGTCCAAACAATTTTCATGACAATGATGGTATTGAAAGGCAATTTTATAATTATTTGGACTACAAACGATAAGACATAACACATTATTCAACCGAAACCATCAAACATCAAAAATAAATACATGAATGTTGGATGTACAAAATACAGACCCATGTCGTATAGCAATGCAAATCCACACTCGGTATAACAGTCATATTCTGGAATATGACAATGATGGTATTGAAAGGCAATTTTATAATTATTTGGACAACAAAGATAAGACATAAAACATTATTCAACCGAAACCATAACAAAAACTTCAAAAATAAATACATGAATGTTGGATGTACAAAATACCGAAATTAATGAATCAAAGACTTTCAGATTTTCTTGTTTTTATCTATAATAAAATGTAAAATTACTATATTTAAATATTAAATGAATCACAAATTTAAATGATATAATGACATATTATATAAAGATGGTAAAAATAAAACGATTGATTACAACATCACATTAACAAGGAGGTTACTGCTTATCTGATAAGAAAACTAGCCCTGCACATCGGTTATCAGATCAGTAGTATTAAGGGCATACGATACAGTTTTGATCCCGTATTTACATTTTGATAAAATTTCAATATAGACTATTTTTACTTGATTAAATCAAATATGTAATAAAAATATACCTTCATGTGCTACTTTTGAGTAAAATGAGGTCGAAATTTGGTATATTTGCTCAAAATTCGGATTTGTGGCCGTATTTTCCCTTTCGAAAGAAAGACATAACTTTTGTTCTAAAAGATAAACAAAATGGTTTTGTTAAATAATTGGTAATTTCTGTATTTTATAAGTATCCTAAAATTTATACATTTTTATTCAGAAATAACTCGTATTTATCAAATGTTCATGAATGTAGAAAAACATCACTTTTGCTGTATATTTATCAAATTTAAAAATTGCACTATTTACGTTTTCATGAAAATTGGCACACATAATCTTCTCGCGTAATCAAATCAAATGGCATTTTGAAAAGAGGGTCCATGAACTCGTTTTCAAGATAAATAAGTTTGAATGATAAAAATCAGTCGAAAACTGAATCTTTTCCTGATAAGTCATAGTTTGACGTCGCGAAAATAACAATTTACGTTAGCAACGTCATTTCCTCCCTGTAACTGTATCGTATGCCCTTAAGATCGAAGATAATGTCGACGAATGAAAAAGACTTTATCAATCTGAACAATAAGGATGCATGATCTTTACTTTTCAGTTTTGAAAGGTTAGTAATCTAAAATGATTAGAACTGATGACCTAGATCCATCTGTCAGTATTAGTACTATTACACGAACATTCACGACGATAATCTGTTTTTTTTTTTTATTAAGATCGTTTGATTAAAAAACAAATTTCCGAAAGTTCACATTTCAAAATGGGATTAGCATTCAATCATTTTGCCATTCGGGGCCTATTCGTGATGACTTTTACTCCATTGTGAAGGCTATATGGTGACTTATACTAGAGGGTGTGGACGGGGGGTTACGGAAAAGAGAATAATGGGCAAAAAAATAAAGAATAGAGAAAATGGACCAAAAAGTAAAGAAAAGAGAATAATGCGGTGTTAGAATATAAAGAATAGAGAATAATTGGCAAAAAGTATAATGATTAGAGAAAAATGGCATAAAACATTAAAGAATACAGAAATGAAGGACCCCTCATCCAGACCATTATACTAGTTGCCTATACCAACGTTTTCTGTCTCCAGTAGATTGTTATTGGTAATCATAAGTTTTCCCTTTATTTTTATGACTATCAATTAAGACGTGAGCTTCAATAATTTGACAGCATATAGTTACTTAACTTCTTTTGCTCCTGGTGAAAAAATGGGAAAATTGTATCAATTTATGCGTCCAAAGCACTTTTTGGTTAGGAGGGTTAGGCGGGGAAAAGACAACAGTACATTTCACCTGTTGGTACTGTAGCGTCACTCTTCTTTCAGTTTCTTGTGCCTGTTTTTTTTTTTTTTACACCAGGTTAGACTTTTCATTTTCAAACCCTGTCTATCCCGACTACTCCCCCGTGCAAAATAATATAATTTTATTAATGGTGACCCCTTTATGATTAACAATAATTGAAAAAAAACATATATGGCATACAGCTACCGATGACAACAACAGAATTAAAGGCTCCCGACTTCAAACAGGCCAATATGTTCGAGTGATTCTCCCCAACTCATACCTGGGTGGTGTAAAAATCAGTTCATAAGACCAGAGTTGTCTTTCACATGAAACCACGTAAAACATTGGTAAATAGTTACTTCTGTATAAATGATCGAGAAATTAAGAAGGTAAAAAAACAAAACAAATATTAAAATTAAGACAGTATTCATGCAATAACTACAACGTTTAGAGACCAGCTGAAGCACGCCTCCGGGTGCGGGATTTTCTCGCTGTGTTGAAGACCCATTGGTGGCCTTCGGCTGTATTCTGCTCTTTGGTGGGGTTGTTGTCTTTTTGACACATTCCCCATTTCCATTCTCAATTTTATTGGATACAGTCACTTTGTTCAGTTAGAATTTGATTTTGACAATTATTTTGCAAATCATCATAGATTTGCGATAATTGTTCTGCATAAAACCTTATGGGAAAGCACATTGACATAGTTTTCTAAACGTTTTTTGGAATCGAATGACATTGCATAGTGTTGCAACCTGTAATGTGAAGATATGCATGATATTGCGGAGGTTATGGGAACTTCGGTCTGGTCAAACCAAAGATTTTAAAATTGCTTTGCTGCTTCTCTACAAGCACGCGGCATTAGTAAGTAAAAGCAGAGACTGGTCGGCTCGGAGTCAAAATATTGAATCCGCGTAGGATAACATGTCTTCTTGCGAAATATAACATCACGAACTAGCGTGTTGGTCTAATCCAAAGCAGGGTTAATAATTCATATTACATTAACATGTTTTCGTCCTGAATATGTATTTAATTTGCCACTGGACATTAAAAAGCCATCCATCATTACCATCTCAGGCACAACCTTGCATGAAAGAGTGATTTTGCGGTCGTATAATGGTATGACGTTTGTCGTTGTCGTCCGAAGACATTTGGTTTCCAAACAATAACTTGGTCCAAAACGTTAAAGAATTACGGACCAAAAAATCGGTAAAAAACTAGGATTTTCTAGTTTCCGGACAAGAACTTAAGTATAAGTCTAAAATGAATCGTTTTAGGAAAAGGACTTCAAAACATTACTTTTCTTACACTTTTCATACGTTTTTCATTTCTTGACCAATTTCAATGGGGTTTCATTCAAAGTCTTGAATTCTTGGTTTTTTTTATATGCAGAATCTCAACGTGTATTCATAGATTCTTATTTTGGGGTCCGTTTTCAATTTGGTCCACATGAAGGTCCAAAGGGTCCAAAATTAAACTTTGCTTGATTTTAACAAATAGAATAAATTATTAGGGTTCTTTGCTTTGATGGATCTAACCGTGTATTAAGATTTTTGATTTTGGGCCCGGTTTTCAAATTGGTCCACATTAATGTCCAAAGCGTTCAAAATCAATTTTAGTTTGATTTTAACAAAAAATTAATTCAAGCGGTCTTTTAATTGCTTAATCTACGGATGTATTTGTATGTTGAATATTGGATCATAATAGATAAATATCCAATTTCAATTTTTACATCGGATGACCGTGAAGTCATTCCGGTGTTATGTTACCACAGACATTTCTACCAAAGTGGCTTGAGTTTTTTTACTGATAACCGAACGTATTTCGTATAATTACGCGGATATCATCGAGTGCAAAATAACACTCTTTATCGCTTGTTATATATTAATTTCATCAATAAATATTCATGAAAATAATTTTAAGAACATAGATAAATGATATGAAAATGTTTTTTCGTGAGAAATATATATATCAATAACAAATCAAGAATACTAGTACCGAAAATTTTTGTTAACGCATGCGGAAGAATATCTCAAGAACGTTTTGCAACAAACGCGGGAAAATATGAATGCCTACTCAAATCCAATCTATTAGAAAAACGAATTATCACAGAAGAGTGTCCACAATGCACTTGCACTGCACTATCATTAGAATAGTAGAATAGAATGACATACAAATGGATGAAAATTATATAAAACTGTTATACAAATATTAATATAATATATAACACCAAACCAGAGTATACCGATAACAAATGATTATATCACTACAATATAATAGTTATTACGGTGAGGTTGAATTTCCTGTCATTTACTCATCATCCACACACGAACGTGTCTCAGAAAAAAATATATCTATGTACCTTAACCTTACTTTCATGTATAGAGATGTGATTTTTTTTCTGAGACAAGTGCTTGTGACCATCTACCAAAACTTGCGGTCATCCGATGTTCAGTACTTCAATACTTTGATTTAAGTTCTTATGTCACATTCATTCTGTGTCAGAAACGTATGATATGTCAAATATTTAATCACAATAAAAATTCAGAGTTGTATTGCACAATTAATAGAAAGTATAAGTAGATGATTCACAGTTAAAAATAGATACTGCATTAAATTTTAATTTTATAGAAGAAATTATGTATAAATATAGTTTGAAATTTTCTATTCAATAATAGATCTTTTAATTAAGTTTTATGGATTTTTTAAAGATATTGTATTAATGATGAATGATATTTAATTTGTGAATTTTTTTTTTTTTTCATTTCTTTGGTAAATACTTTAAGAACTTGGTGGTAGATTTGTTTTATTCTGTATAAATTAATTTTCAGAATGCTATATATATATATGTATATAATTTTTTTTTATGAAGCTAACCCCTTGACAAACTTAGCTGTTATTGTCCATTGATAACTTCTAGTAGATTAAATTCTTGGTACTGAGTCTAACCTAATACAAATGTATTTAGATTTTGGATATTGGACCACATTCTGAACGTGCCTGTTTCAAGTCAGGAGCCTGTGGTACAGTGGTTGTTGTTGGTTCTTGTCTGTCATATTTGTTTTTCGTTAATTGTTTTGTTAAAAATTAGGCCGTTAGTTTTTTCAACCGAATTGTTTCATATTTTTCATGTTGGGACCTTTTGTAGCCTACTATACGGTATGGCGTTTTTCTCATTGTTGAAGGCCTTACGGTCACCTTTCATTGCTTACATCAACTTTATTTGAACCTTGGTGGGTAGTTGTCTCATCGGCAATTATACTTCATCTCCTTATTTTATGAAAGTCCAATTTCAAATTTTTCTCGTCTTACACCACCTTTATTCTGTGTTAGAAACCTATGCTATGTCAAATATTTAATCAAAATTCAAATTCAGAGCTGTATCAAGCTTGAATTGAGTGTCCATACTTGTCCCAACTGTTCATGGTTCGACATCTGCGGTCGTATCATTCTGCGCCCCGCTGAGCATTTTGTTTATATTTGCAATTCATTGGATATGTAATTTAACTGCAAAAGCCACAAAGGGACGGTTGGTGCATGGCAAAGTGGAAGTTAGATGCACATTGTATACATACTTGTATTTATAATTTGATCAAAATATCTCGTATCTGATGAAGAGGGGTTACTATACATTGTAATTTGACTCCGGGGGGCACCAAGCAAACATGTCGTGCACAATTTACTTGTGAAATGAACACTGAAGAAAAGAGTGCTTTAAAAAGCTAGTACGTGCAGAATATCCACTGTCATGTAGCTGACTATGATTCATTTTACGTTAAATAAAAAGACTTTAAACTATATTCCATCTGTAACGCTATTAGAGATTTACAATAAGTGTCTGACTCCGACCCGAGTCCGACATAGTAAGACAGTTTAAATGACGGGGGCGATCTCAAACAATAAAAATATTGTAAACATTGTGCTTTAATCATTATAATACTAATTGAAAAATTGTTTTCGGCGGTTTACAAAACTCCCACATACTTCGATAATGGCTTCTAGTTTGTGACGAGGATGCCTCCAAAGAGTTCCCATGACTTTATAGCATTTCAACTCGCCAATAACATGTTCAACGGAAAATCGGTATTCTGTTATAAGTCTGTTTAACTTTCTACACTTTCTCTTAAAATGTTCCGGCTATCTGGTTATCTGCTGTCTGGTGTAAGGCGTCACAACAGGATAGCGGTTTGGATATATTTTATCACCAAGTATATACTTATTCAATGGGAAAGGAAGGTTTTCGTCTGTCCCGATTTGGCGCATTAATCTAAACTGTTGGGCATCGTTCTGATGTCCCAGAAAACCTGACTCCAATAAAACTATTGGTGAATACAGTGAAAGTGTATTGGCCAGAAAAATAGTGTTTTGTGGATCTGTCTCAGGACGATATATTTCTGTTGATGTTCCATTGATTGCATCTAGTGCGGATGGTAATTTATGCCAGGCACCATCCAGAACTACCCACTTCTTATGTTGGCCAGCGAA